>VWYI01021253.1:0-44550 GCA_013399455.1 Anthoscopus minutus | reverse complement strand
GAGCTTAAGTAACAAATAAAGTCAGCAGCAGCAAATGTGACGTGTAGATATACTGATGATGACCTACAGCACCTGTGCATTTTTACTCTGTGTATATTCAAAAGTACACTGTTCTGAATTTTTATAAAAATGTTGAAGAGAAAGTGTACTTAAATATGTAATTTATTTTAATTTTTCTAACTTTTTACAGATAACCTTTCTATTCATATCACATGAAGGAAATGCGTTTAAGCATTTTTCTATGTTTTGATTTAGTACCTTTGCCTTTTTCATCTAAGAAACTTTCATTCACTTCAACATTTGCATCTTGGTCTTACATTTTCACTGTGATTAAAAAAAGGATACTTGAAACAATTTTTGTAAAATTTGTTAATGTCAGTGTTTAACTGATCAAAAGTCTATAGCTCTTATTAGGAAGGAACACTAATTTCTTTGGGGTTTTTTTTTCTTCTTTAAAAAATAATAATTTCATGGGAGCAGAATTTTAAATATTAAAAGCAGTAACAAAAACACAGGTCCATTGCTCCAGCTGCTTTCAGCTTAATGTTGGTGCATTCCTGATGGTTCGTAAGTTCTTGATCTCTCTTGATTTAGATAAGTTTTGTGTAGATTCCCTTATATCTGTCTCCTAAAATAACAGAGCAATACCTTGCAAGCTGCTGATTAGGCTTTCTTGGGAGCCAGCCTGTTAGCCCATTACAGCTGAAGTACTGACATTAGAAAGTCATACGCAAGGTAATTCAGTGCAATTCGAGTAATGGTGAAGTAGCATGAGAGAGAACCTGATAATGTGGAGCCTTGTAGGTGACAATGTTTAGGACTATTTATTCATGCTTGTGAAAACACATTGCTTAAAAAAAAGAAAAAAAAAAGGCATTTTCTTTTCTTAGGACATTATTTTGTATTTGTATAGTGATCTGTGGCTTCATTTCCTGTGATGTCTAGCTAGGTTCTAAATTATCTTTTAAATATTTGTGTGTGATCAACTGCTGTGTTTTATGAGTGTTGTGTAATGGCATTTCTGTGCTTTTTCTTACATTGTTTTTAATTGCATTTTTCATTCGATAGCTTGTGAATTGGAAGCTTGCTTCTAAAAAGCAATGTTGTTTGTAAGTTTTTTCATTTACAGTGCATTTCCTTTTTAGTGATGATTCTCCCCTCAGGAGGCTCATTGATACAATTTATATTAGGTTCGGGCTCATTGATGTAATTCGTATTAGGTTCAGGTTCATTGATCAAAACTTAAGCTGATGTAAATTTCTGCTTAATGAGAACAGAAGGAAAATACAGCTTGTTGCTCAGATGAGGTCGTTTTGTGACCATGTTTTATATGACACTGTCAGCTGTTGTATATAGTCATATTTACCATCACATACCAGGTTAGGTGTCTAAACTGAAGTCATCTGTTTAATTCCTCTTCGATCTGGTGACAGGCACCTGGCTTCTGGATTCTTTTTCAACACCAAAG
Organism: Anthoscopus minutus; assembly: GCA_013399455.1. Classification (NCBI taxonomy): domain Eukaryota; kingdom Metazoa; phylum Chordata; class Aves; order Passeriformes; family Paridae; genus Anthoscopus; species Anthoscopus minutus. The sequence goes on along the minus strand of VWYI01021253.1, from coordinate 43,082 downwards.
TGTGACCCAGAACGCTATCAAAAGGTGTCAGAACTATTTCTGGAGGAAGACAGGCTTAGANATCAAAAGGTGTCAGAACTATTTCTGGAGGAAGACAGGCTTAGACACTGTAAAACAGCATTGCTTCCTGGGGCTCTCAAAACACTTTTATGTGCACAGGGAAAAGAAAAAAATGGAGTGGATGCAGTAAAGGAAAACTGTGTTTAAAAAATCCTCAAAACACATGTATACAACAGATGGTTTTTACACAGTCTGTAAAGTTGGTGGTTGTGGGGGAAGAGGGGCAGAGGAGACTTGAAATCCTAGTGTGTGGAAAATGTTAGTTAAGCTTGTGTATACCACATGAGATCTTTGTGGCTCTTAATACTGAGATTTCAGTCTTTCGGAGGGAATATGAAATTCTCTAAGGAAAATTTGTACCACTGCTTTTTTTATTGTTATGCTTTTCAGGATGTATTTTCTCTGGTTTTAAGTTTGGCAGAGCTCTTAAATGTGGCACCAGCATGGGATGTGTAGTTTTGTTTCCCAGGAGACATGTTCTGTGATCCTGTTGCTCAGAAGCTGCTTTGAGAAGTGGATGGAGTGTTGTGTGTAGCAGCAAATGATAGCAGGGCTGCTGCTTGGCTATTTCAGTGGTTTGCTTTTGGCACTCTGTTCTGAACATGACTGAACTGTGTTTGTGTGCTCTATCATGGGAGACCTCCATATGCTGTAAATAAGATGTGCTGTCTGGACAGATAAGATGCCTTTTCATTCTGAGTTAGAAATATACTCTTATTAGTGATGCCAAAAGTGGGCTGAGTTCAGTCTTCCCCAGTGAATGGAACGAGAAGATTCTTCCGTTTACTCACCATAGTACTTCATATTGCAAACATCACTTATTTTCAACTTTTCTCCCATAAATTTACTGAACCAAACACATGAATCATAAAGTTTAACCAGGAAAGCCTCTCATTCTGTTTCCATCCCAGGGAGAATACTGTCAAGAGAGTCTCTCTAGTTAGCAATCGCCAGAACAGCCATGGATTTGCTAAAGCATAAAGCTATAATGATTGCTTCAGGTTCACACTGTGTGCTTAAATCAGGCAGTGGAGTGTTGTGGCTGAGCTTTGGGTGGTGGTGGTGTAGATGGCAGTGAGCAATTCTGCAGTGCAGTTCTGATGCACTAAGAGAAGGCTACTTATGCTTGGGTTGGCACCAAAGATCATGTGGAAGTATCTGCAGGTCTGATTTGGATGTCTGCTTGCCACATGGTGGGGGAAAACAACCCACATCCAAACACCACACCCCTTGCATGTGTTTGTTAAATCTTGAGGGTTCACACTGGAGTGTTTAATGGTGAGAGGGGGACGGAGATTGCTTTGTTTCTTTGTGGTAGTGTTTTGGGTTTTGGCACAGTCAGATTTTCATCAGATGCTGTGCTTAGTTTGTCCTCACCTGGTAGAATGACTGGAATGAGAGTAGCATTTACTATCTTTTAAAAAGAACGTTCTTAGAGGTTCTTGAAATGCTGGTGTTGTTTCAGTCATGTCCACAACGGTACCTACCTGCCAGGTTGTGCTGCATCAGCTGTTGGACATTGTACAGTTAGGGGAGAAAGACACTATGAAAGGCTCACTTTGAGCAAGGGAAAACATTTCCTAGTACACCTGTTTGAAGTATTTTGGAGAAGTTAACTGGGATTTCATGTTATCTCATTCTGTACTAAGCATTTATTTTCCAGATACTAATGGGAAAATTTTACATTGACTGTTAGATTACAATAGGTGTGTCTGAGCAAGATGAAGATGCTGCTAAATGTTTAAGATATGTGGTATGTATCACAAGATAAATATTTAAGTAGTTTAGAAAAGTAAATTATCAAATAGTTGTCTGTGTATATTGTATGTATGTGGATGGTAAAACAAAAAATGCTCATGTTGGTTATCACATTACTAAGCAACCACGACTTAATCCAGAAATGTACCTGCATGTGAGAATTTAGAACTGGTACACTTCTCTACCTGGTTTATTGTGTTTACTAATGTATATTTTTCTAAATATACAGATATTTCAATCTAAAAAATTCTATATTTATCTGTAATTTCTATCTGTTTTGGACAGTGCATGAGGTGCTGTAAAATTCTGTACATATAGAGACTTATAGAAGAAACACTGTAGTTGCCCTATGAATCAAAAGTTATACATAGAAGTACAGTTAGTATGCCAAGACCTGTAAGTTATTTCCCTGAATTCACCAAAAAGTCACTTAAGCGTGCACCAATCTCAATTCTCCTGTAAATACTGTGGTGCATTGTGTACCCAGGTGATGACCTTGCTGTCTAAGTGTTACAGCAGGTCTGCTTTAGGTTCTGCATCATGGGACAAGATGCAGTCCAAGTTTAGTGGGATAATTATAGTGGAATACATCATCTTGCATAGATTTATAAAGGTCTTTCAAAATGTTCTGTAAATCTACAACAAAGGTAAACATGGAGTGGAATCACAGATCTTTGTAGGCAAGGAAAATCGAGTTCATAACCAATGCAGTATCTGTGACTTGTGCCATGTTCTTGGCTCAGGGCAGCTCTGTGTACTTAGTTGTACAAAAGCTTTGTGGAACAGGATGGCAGATCAGCTCATCGCTTTTGAATTTGTGTTTATATAAACTGTCACATCTTGGCTAAGCTCAAATTGTGACATTTTTTTCCTCGTCCTTTCTACTCACTGCGTGTTCAAAATCATACCTAAAGTGACTTGCTTACAAATTGCCTGCAGCTCAGTGCTCAGGAAGTCACCTGGGTTTGGTTTTGTTTTTTTGAAGAGGGTGATTCAGCTAAGAAACAGGAAATTTCTTTCTCTTTGAAACACAGAAAATCCCTGGCTCGTTACCCCGTTGAGCCCAGTTGGCCTCTGCTATGCTCAAGGACCAGTGGAGAGCGATGAAGCAGAGCACTCCAGAGGTCAGGAACTGGGTTCTTACCTGTCCTTAGGCATGAGCCAATATTGTGACCATAAACTCCACCTATCCCATGGTTTCACATCCAGGCTTCCTGTAGCTTCTCTGCTCACACTGAACCTTGAGGCCGTGTCCCTCCTGCAGCAACTGCCCACCACTGTGCCTGTGGGTGCAGCTCAGACAACCACCAGCTGGAGCTCTCTTGCATTTCATGCACTTCTGTACAGACCCTTTGCTTCATGTGGGGTTTCCTGCCTCACCCAAATTCCAAAGAGTTCAAGTACCACATGGTTATTGCCAAACTTCATGATGCTACTTTCACAGAAGTGGTGGGATCATTTTATTGGTGTCTGTGTGGTGGGTACTGGATCAAAGACTCATAGTCTGCTGGGCCTATTGCCTTAAATACCTCTCAGCTCCCAGCACCCTCCTCTCCCTGCAATAAAAATCTCTCCTGGGCCACTGAAGGGGTTTCTATCTATTAGGGTACTTTAATTTACAGTCTCTGGTGGACTGTTGTGACGGACAGTGCTGAAGTGAAGTCCTGGCCCTTCTCTTTTTTTTCCCTGGGTTTCTTCTTTTTTGGCCTGTACTTGGTAGTTTTCACATATGTTTAACAGGCTTGCTGATGAGAATTATCTGGGATTCTCAACTTGTGTCTTAGAGAGGAAACAGTAGCATTTAGGATTGGTATAACTTACTGGTTTTAGGCCCAAGACAGATCCTGAAAATAGAAATAGAAGACACTTGTAAAGTAACCAGTTTGGTTATTTTTACAGGCAGCTTTGGCTTCTAATTATATTAAAAATGTGCCTGTGCCCAGACACACAAACACCCATATATATAAAACTTTGGGGTAAATGCTGTAAGCAATTTGGGCAGTGTCTACCAATTTACCTGAATTCTCCACAGTGGGATGCTATTCCACAGTCATATTGTCAGCTGTTGAATTCTCAGTTCATTTGCTGGTACCGTACTGCACCTGGGACTTACTGGTACAGGCTTACAAACAAACCCCAGCTTGGTGAAGGCTGCTAGGCAGTTTCACCTGCAAATGGAATTTATTCAGCAGGGGTTCAGCAATATTTATATTTTATAGAATAAATGACACGTGAAGGAAATTAATTTTTTTTTCAGTATTTGGAACTGTTTCTAATGCTCATTGGGTATGGAGTTCCTTTTGCTGCTAGGACAGTGGTCAGGTAACACAAAGTAGTTCTGGAAACACTTTATCCCATTTAGCCTTTTCCTTTTTATATCACTAGCTCCATGCTAATGCTTTTCCATGAAATTCTGGTTGTTCCCATGGCTGAGCCAACTGTTGGTTACTCCACAAGCACCCAATATTTACCTGAATACAGCAGAGACTCTTCCAAAAACCCAATGCCTCCGTTACCTGACCTCTCACATGATCCATAGCATAAAGCAAAATGAACAGTGCTGCTTTGTACAGGCAAAAAAAAAGGTTTTGACTGATTTTTGTTGGTTTAGGTCTTGTACACAATTATGTATGGAGATAACTGTTGAAATATATTTTTCCCCCTAGGAAAATGCATGTTGAGCATCCCTTCCCCACCCCCATATGTTGCCCATGTGTAACATTTGTGCACTGTGGTGTAGGGAGGGGAACTGCTTCTGTGGGGTTTAAAACACAAGAAAGTTTGCTGCTCCCTGACCCCACACCAGGCTGAGAACTGTAGGATCTCGGTTGTGTTTGGGTTTAAATGTGTATTAGAACTCTGTCACTGTGCATTTCCTTACCTTGCTTCTTCTCTCAACTGGTTCTGCCAGTTGAAAGCTCTCATGGTTTTCTGTTTTGTGGTTTGTTTTTTTTTATTTCTACAATATATGAAATTAACCTGGATTTGAATTTGTAAAACTTGCAAAACTACTCTCCTAAAAAAATTAGTTTCTTTAGCTGAAAACTTCCTACAAGAAAAATCTTAACTATTAGCTAAATTTTTTAATGTAAACCTGGAAATTTAGTACCTAATTGTTTGAATACAGTACTGTAGAACAGGCCTAGGATATGGGACTTGTTAGCATTGTGACTTCATACTGATAAAGTAAGCTACTATGTGGGATGTTTTTAAATTGTGACTTGTTTTCTAAGAGCCCCCTCGCCTTGTCTTTTTCACAGCTAATATTTTCACAATAAACACAGCCAAACATAAACTGTTAATGTACAAATGATGAAATTCTGTTAATTCCCAACAAGATATTTTTGTATATAATAAAAATTTAATATTGAAAAAATGTGACTGCCTTTTTTTTCTGAATTTTTTGGTCATAGGCTGCATTTGAGCCACATAACCTATCAAGGACTAGTCTTACAATCTGCCTTTTATCATTGGATCTTGGTGCTCCACCTACATAAAAGCAGCTTTTCAGTTGGTCTTGTTTATCTCCATGTCCATGAATGTGCCAAATCCCCATTCTACCGCAGGGAGACCTTGGGGGCTCTTCAGCCACCCTGGGAATGGTCATTACCTTATCTGGGCACCTGATTTTCTGAGCACTGCAGTACAAGGGGACTCCTTCTCCTGAGCCCACACTGGAATGGGCCAGTGGACAAAGCCCAGGGGACTCAGACTGAGCAGCTGGAAGGAGGAAAATGCTGGGTACAAGGCAGAGCCTGCTGGCCTCTGCAGGTAGCACATACTCTTTGACGGGGTGCTGACCTCCTCCTGCATTGCAAAGGTGTGGATTCTCCAACCTTCCTCCTGGGGAAGGCAAAGGGAAGCAGCCTTTTGGGGAGGTTAAGTCAGGCTGTGAAACCAACCCTTTTATGAGACAAGCTTGAGCCTCCTCTGAAGCCTCCTATGGGTCTTTTACCACCTCCTTTCCTAGGGAAGACCACATCTAAGCTTGGAAAAGCATTTTCCATATAAGGCCAACCTGGAGTCGCTTGTTTGTTGAAGATGTAGTCCCCAAAAGAAAAGCAATGGAAATTACATGCATAAGTTATTCTATTGTTTTGACACAGCATTTAATATGAAGTTTTCATAAACTCATTACAGAGGCAACTTTTAGTAGTGATGGGCAAAAGATGAGTTTCCTGCTGACACACTGCTCCCAGAAGCAGAATTCCATGCTCCCAGCTCCTAAAGGATCTTTCTTTCAACACCAGCCAAGTTCAGGCAACACCATCAGCTTCACTTAACAGATGAGATGCAGGAATGCCCACGCCCCAGTGTGCAGAGCTATCCTGAGCTTTCAGGGAATGGAAAAGCACCGTAGTGCTTTTCTGCAATGTCCCTGTCCTCAAGGAAAGCTGAACTGATGTGACTTTTAAAAGGCTCCTTAGACAATTGCTCAAGGCCATGTGGGAACAGAGCAGGAAACTGAGCAGAACTCCGACCCACCAGCTATGCTGCAGGGCCTGGTTACTGATCACCCCCACACAGGTGCCTGCTTGTTTGTCTCAGCCATCTCACGATCTCATCTGCCAGCACTCATACTCCACCTACTTGGAACATCATCTGCCCAAGCCTACATTTACAGTGATCTCTGCTGCATTTCTGTTCCATCCATGATTACAAAAAATTATGATGAAAAACCAGGCAAAATAGTTCAAGCACACAGTGCCTTACTAATACTTTGCTGTAGAAACAAGCAAAATATCTGCACTGATAATGATAATTTTTGTGGTGTGCAGCAGGGACCCTTCATGTGCACACACCAAAAGGCATTGCCATACCTCAAAGATTAGAATGCAGTTTAAACAACTGAAATTTACTGACATGAGTAAAAACATACCAGAAAACAGAAATGCTATACAGAGATATAAATCCCTAAAGTGGTCTTGGTGGTTGAAAAAGCAGCTTTGTTATTTCCCACAGTGAGCAGTTCACATCTGTAAAAGCCAAATAATAATTACTAAGAGAATCTAATTGAGTACCTTTCTAAGAGCCCTCCATTGCACTTTTTCCAGAGTGAAAGCATTCTGCATACCCAGGCTAAAAGCAGCAAAACAGTTGCTGCACTGCAGAACCCTGGTTTTCCAGGGCCTGCCTGTTTGCTTGCTTACAAAAAGCAGTTTGTACTTTGCTGTTTTCTCCCATGCATATTAATGCAAGCAATCAAGCTTTCACTGCCCTGCAGATCTGACACCTACCAGAGCAGCTATGTTCAATTTATCTTCCATGGCTCTCCTTTTTAATTTCTCCCCTTCATCCCTTATTTATGTATTTTCCACTGAAACTGCAGAGTCCCCTGGTCACCCTAATTCCTGTCTGTGCTGCCCTAAGTACCAACAGAGCAGCTCTACTGCTGATCCCAAACACACCAAAATTACAGAGCTACAGAAGAAACAACGGGCTAGGGCAAAAACTGGATACTCAGTACAAGTCCTATACGTTCCCACCTAAAGCATGAAATCCATACAGTGCAACATAAAGAACAAGTGGGAAGAATCTCGGTTCTTTCATAGTTATAGCTTTTACAGAAGACTCTGTCATTTCCAGATTAATGTTTGATGAAGCAAACAGCCTTTGCACGACCTCAAATCTTCCTGTGTCAGTGAGAGTGGCCACCAAAGGACTGCTCAGCGCCACAGTGCCATCGGCTGAAGCAACGTTAGGCTGTATTCACGAGAGAGAGCAAAAGACAGAGACATTAAAACATTTTCCAAGCACAGCTGTTCCTGGCATCACACAGCTCAGTTCTTTCATACAAAACCACCAGAGAGATGACAAGGCAGCAGCAAAAGGTCAAGATTCCCTTTACTATTAGCCCTGACAAGTACAACGTACTGATCCAGAACCAAAGCTCTATGGCACACTTTAAGTAGAAACATCTCTCCTACTGTGTCATTCCCTGAGTTCAACTTCTCTCACTGCACATCACACTTATCTATCACTCTCAGCAAACAGAACAACTCCCCTTGCCCCATCATATTTAAAGGATTCTACTATTGTTTTTTTAAGTGACTTTAAGAAAGCTTAAAAAAAATCACAGAATCATAGAATGTTTTAGGTTGGGAGGGACCTTAAAAGATCATTCAATTCCAATCCCCCTGCTAAGGCAAGGACAATTTTCACTAGTCCAGGTTATTCAAAGCCGCATCCAACCTGGCCTTGAACACTTCCAGCGCCTCACCACTCTTATAGCAAAGATCCCAGTATCTGATCTAAACCTACCCTCCTTCAGTTTGAATCCAGTCCTCCTTGTCCTGTCTCTACATGCTTTTGTGAAAAGTCTGTCTTTTTTGTAAGCTTCCTTCAGGTGCTGGTGGATGCAATTAGGTCACCCCAAAGCCTTCTCTTCTCCAGGCTGAACAAATCCAGTTCTCTTATTCTTTCCTCACAGGAGAGGTGCTCCATTACTCTAATTCCCTGCACCATTCCTTCAGCAGTTTCAATAAATGGCCTCAGAGTTTTGAGACTTCAGGATCTGCCAAGGCTCAAGCACTGTTGCTATCAAAGCAAAATTTCTGTTTCCCAAGGAGAGGTGATTACTATTACTGAAACTTTAAAACAGTGAGATTATTAGAAAAATAAAACTGAAGCTTAAGTTACAATTTTCTTTTGTTCATAAGTCAAGAAATCTCCCAAATACAGCAACATTCAGAGGGTCGGTATCCACGTGCAGTGCTTCATTTGCCATGTCAGATTCTGGCCTTAGCTAAGTACTGCCTACAGCTGTAATTCCCACTGGAGCTTGACATCTTCTCCTTCACTGGAGAGAAACATGGCCAAGGACAGAGCCCACAGCCACCCCTGCTGCTGTGCCCACGAGCCATGGTCCCATCTCCATTACTCACCAAACAAGACAAGGCGGGAATAACCTGAAGATCACAGCAGGCACGCAGCAGGACAAGTGTGTCATCAGGCAGCTCTGTGAAGGACACAGTCACAGGCAAAGATCATTTCCAGTGAACCCTGCACCAGGCTGGCTTCTGGAACAGGAGCTTTATCAGGGAGCTAATAGGTATTCCTCCTCAGCTGGATGTTTGGAAGAGGCTGATCCAGCCACTTCCTGCTGGCAGAACAGAAAAGGCACTTGTACAATAGGGGGTTTTCTCTCCATCATCCTTGCCTCCTCCCTAACTATCTCCTCAGTGTTTAAGTCTGAGTCTGCAGACTGGATGAATGAATGACTCAGGCCTTGAATAAACCAAGAACCTATGCTCCAAAAATCTATACGAGATGCTAACTTCTGCAAAGCACAATTTGAGAGAAATGGCATAGCTGAGACTGCCTTGGGGCTGGGAGATGGACTAACTGATCCCTGTGGTGCCCTTCAACTCTGTAACAAAAAGGCTGTAATTCCTACCACAAGCAACAGGCATAAAAAACCTTTTGAACCTAGATTCATCTACACCTATGCCTGGACTTTAGCAGCAGACATTATGTCAAAAGTCAGGTAATAATGCAACACAATTAACAGTTCCCTGCTGTTAATGGCATCTGACAATTGTTACCACATCAGCAGGTTTCTGTTTTCTGTTACTTTTCTCTCTCCACAAATGAGTTGTGCTCTCCCACCTGGGTCCTGTGCATATATGGATGTACACTGACATTTTGCTGTACAGTGGCACAATTTACACTGGACTTCCCTTCGTTATCTTAATGTCAGAGAATTCTTTATATACAAGAGAGAAGAGAAAAATCCTGGGAAGTCTGTCTTGGACTTTGCAGGTAGCTTTTAATTAATACTGTGGTGTCAACTAGATTGTGAGGATGGCATTTGTTTGACATTTATGTTTAATCTCCTGTTTCAGCAGCTGCAACACAACCCTCTAATTGCAGTGTCTGTGTGTTAAACTCACTTTTGCTAAATTTAGTTTGCACTTGAACAATACATGCTGTTACACAGGAGACAACACCTAATTTGTAATTCTCAGCATTTCGGCGGGAAGGACTCTGGCATGCAATAAGTACAGAAATTAGCTTTCCAAACTGCAAATGCTCACACTCAGCAGAAGCAAAGTTGAGCAGCCTTGGGGGAATGTGTAATTTACACACAAAATCTGTCAGTGATTGAGGGCTGAATTTAATTCACAGCCAGGAATGCTAAGCATAGTATACCAAACTCATAAAAAGGGAACAGAACAATTTATGTTCATGCAGCCCACCAACTGCTCAAAAAAAGTCATAAAAGCTTTAAAATGGAGGGAGTTTCTAAAAGAAAAATAAAATTTTAAAAAGTGCTTTTCACAACATACCACATATAGCACTGATAAGAAGGTGAGCAGCTGAGAAAAGGTCTTCATCCTGAGGCTGATATTTCTGCTCACTCTGTAAACTGCACCCTGAGAGTCGTAAGAAGTCAAGGATGTCTCTTTGTTGTTCAGGTTTTAACTCCTCCAGATCTGGCTTGTCTCCTGTGCAGATATCATCAAACTGAAAGCAAAAAAATATAATAATAAGCAAAACTTCTTGAAAAGAGAAAAATTCGAGCAAAAAAGAACACTAGTACTATTCTGAAATTACTTTAAGGAAGCAATCCAAAAGTTCTTCATCTTACCATGTCCCCCAGGGCAGTCACCATTTCTTCATGGAGCAAGAGTTCACAAAGAGTTTTATATAAAGCTCTTTGCTTGTCTTCCACAAGCTTCACAAAGGGCTGGAACTGGGTCTTCAACCATGACAGATCTTTCCCAAGGAAGCAGTGGAAAATAAAACTAAGTATTTCTACACAAATGCCAGTAAAAACAGATAACATTTTTCTATATGTTTCATAAGCTCATTTATCACCACATCCTGACATCCTGATTTCCACCAGCACAAGTTAAAGTGCAAGGCTTGAACAGATTTGATTTTATTTCATTTCCTAAGGAGCAAATGAAACCTCAATGCAAACATTAAGAAAGAACAGATACCAAAAATTAACATTTTGGTGTACAGTATTATTAATATTTTAAAAGTCAATTCTTCAGTGTTAACCAAGTAACTACATCTTAACTCTCCCATTTCAAACTTTATCTCCAGAGAATGTTTATTTATATGGCAGAACAAAGAGTACTCATGAAGTACAAAGGAGTGCTCTGCATTCATTTTCTCACAATTCAACTATGATACTGAAGTTAAATCTTTTGTGACATCAAGTTACTTTGCTAAAAAAAAAATGAAGCTTTCAAATCAATAGCACCAACTGGAAGGTTGGAATGGCTTTTTTTTCCACATTCCAAAAATGTGGGCATAGAAGTGTTCTCAAATTTGTTTAGGAGAAATTTTCCTTTATGTCACTCCAGTCAAGAAACATGCTCTGTTTAAAGATGTCCTTTATAACTAAAAAATTACTTCACTAGGGAAAAAAAAAAAGCCCAGCCATGGGCAGATACTTTGTTTCTCTGATGCAATTGTATGAATTTGTCTATACAAATAACAGAAAATGAAATGTACTTCCAAATTCTTTAGTTAAAAACAATTTTTCTTAGCTTTTTCATTTTCCAAGAGATATCAGAGGTTAGATTATTTAAAGAAATCTCCACCTTTTAAGCAAGTAAAGCAAAGTTATATCAAGCTAAAACAAAAAATACAACAGTCGCATAATATTCTTTCACAAGTGTTTTTTATATATTGTTTATTGAACAGCCATTAACCAAGGATGAAACTTAAGAGAGGTGATATTCATCAGTAGAGCCAGCTTTAAGAATTCCACCAAGTACTAATGAAAAGCACAGTGTGTTCTGAGGTCTTGACTGGTTTTCCCTCTTCTCATTACACCAGTAACATTCCTGCCTCTTCTTTCCACATTCCTACAAAAAAACTTGTACCTGGTAATTGGTATAATTACCAATTAGCAAACTTCTATTTAAATCATGTTTTGATTTTCTTAGTTATAAAGCTTCTCAGAAAATAATGAGGCTAAGCGAAAGCAAAGACGCCTTCACTTATTTTTCAGACTTAACCTGTAACTGAGAAGCTTTACTGAGAGTATTTTTCAAATCATGAGAAACTGTTTTCAGTGACCCTTTCTGAATGAAGCATGTATCATCACTAAACTTGCAGAGGTTATCTGGAATGTAAAAGAATTGTCATAAAAATCTGACTTTGTAATATATTTATGACAGATGGTTCAGAATGTTCACAGCAAAGAGTCTATTGCATATACTTACTGCAAAACTGATTTTTTATATTCTTTCAGTGCATTCCCCCAAGAGTTCCTGATAAGAGCTATTAAAATGAACTAACAAGATTTCTTACTTGCTATTGTACCAGATTATTTCTGCCTATCAGGCTATTTAATCCACTGTAATATAATCATGTAAATCATTTCTGGTAATACCTTGTTTCAATATACTTATAGAAGCATCACTGGGAATGAGGTTTTTAGCCCCAGAGTACGTCTCATTATCAACAGCATCTGGCTGATAGAGGAATGAAGCATCTCTGAATTGAACTGAATGGGGATAAGCTGAGCCTTCTGTGCTTTCTTTTTCAAAACCTCCTTGCTGTTCATCTAGCAGACAGAACTCTGTAATTAGAAATTCAATCAAAAACAATAATTAATAAAATACACAAGCAATTACTGAATGAGATGACAGCTTGTATTTCCTAGTGTTCTCACATGTCATTTCTCCATGTCTTGTCTCTCCCAGATGGAGAGAATGCCAGTGGCTGCTGTGCATGTGAATTATTGAGCATTCCTGCAGCCCTGATGTTTGGTACAGTGTGTACAGACAGAAGACCTGTGGTGCAGCTGCCTCCTACAGAATGTGACACCAGCTCCTGTGAACTAAGTTAATGCAGACAGAAGACAACATGAAAACTTCCTGCTGACAATGTAAACTAGAATGCTGCATATAGGAAATGCAGTTAGGAATTCTTGATGTTTTCACAGAATATCCTGAGTTGGAAGGGGCCCTCAAGGATCATCACGTCCAACTCCTGGCCCTGCACAGCACCATCCTCAAGAATCACACCATGTGCCCATAAGTATTGTTCAAACACTTCTTGAGCTCCCTCAGGCTTTTGCTGTGAACACTTTGCTGAGGAGCCCAAACACCCTCTGGGTGAAGAACCTTTTCCTGATATCCAATCTAAACCCCCCCTGACACAACTTCAGGCCATTCCTTCTTGCTGGTCACCACAGAGAAGAGACCAGAATCTGCCCCTCCTGTTCCCCTCACAAGGAAGTTATAACTGCAATGAGGTCTCCCCTCAGTCTCCTCCTCTCTGGGCTGAGCAGACCAAGTGACTTCGGCTGCTCCTCATATGGCTTCCCACTGAGGCCCTCCACCATCTTTGCTGCCATCCTTTTGGTACCCTCTAAGAGTCTTCTTACATTATGGCACCCAAAACTGCCCCAGCACTCGAGGTGAGGCTGCCCCAGTGCAGAGCAGAGCAGGACAATCCCCTCCCTTGCCTGACTGGCCATGCTGTGCCTGATACCCCTAGGACAGGGTTGGCCCTCCTGCCTGCCAGGGCACTGCTGAGACATGTTCAGGCTTGCCATTGCTCAGAAGCCCCAGGTGCCTTTCCATGGCACTGCTCTCCAGCCACTCATTCCCCAGTCTGTATGCTTTCTATCCACTAAGAGACGTGCTGTAATGCAGGCAATGGGATCCACTCATGAAGGACACATGAAAGTACTCTCTGAGATTTGTAAGAACACTTCAGACTCCTTTACAGAGCTTCTCTTGGTCATGGCACTGAAAAGACTCCTCTTTCTCAGCCAAGCCACAGGTCCATCCTCAAGTCCTCTAGGTAAGTGGACAACAGGAGACTTCTCAGAGTCTCTGAGGGACATCATCCAGGGATGTTTCCTAACAGAATCACTCTGCAATAACTGTCTCTCTTCAGTAACTTCACGGAGGAAATAACATGCTCTGGCTGGATTACTCTTTCTGCCTTGTCTTCATGACAAGCACTGGCCAACCTCATCCAAACAGGACTGTCCTTGTCCTGCCATCCCAGTGCTCCCAGCCTGATGAAGTTAAGGACTTCCTGGAAGGAACAGGGAGCCTTCATAAGAATTATGCTGAGAAATCTGGAGTATCAAGTTCTGTGTTCAAGTGTCCATCACTGTGCCCTAAAGATGCAGAATTCAGTCAAAGCCCTATGCATACTCTGATCCCCTTTTGCAAGATTTAACTGTGTACCCATGGCACTCTACAGACCATCTGAGGAGAGCACAGGCAGGCTAGCAAGAGAAATTCAATTTTAAAGTAATACCTGACAGCAAAAGGAAAAATGTAACTAATCAAGCACAGTGCTCACATGAACCAGGCACAAAACCTAAATATAACCTTTCTGCAGTTGTAAGCATCTGTCTCACTAAATTAAGGACATTCAAAGCAGATGAGAAACCATGGAGAGCACTCCATCAGCAAAAAGCTTTTCAAAGGGAAAGCAGACAAAGAAATTCCTGCCATAGAGAAAGAAAGACGAAAGACCTTTATGCTTGCATAACCCCTCATGGAGAAGAAGGAGCTGCAGAGGAGCAGAAAGTGATTAACACAAGCTAAGAACTTCCCAAAACAACAAGACTCTGGACAGCAGCTGAGGCACCACAAGGCCAACTCACTCATGTTATTGTCACTGAAAATAACAAGGCTTTCACATGAACCCTGAGGAGGAAGATTGTGCTAACTGCCTCCCCTCCTGAGGCAAAATGATGCTAATAATGGAAATCAAACTTTTCAGATGATGTTGTAATAGGACTCAATTCACAGGAAAACACAGGGCTCAAAATTCTGTATTGAGGACTGTTAATTAATTCTGTATTGAATTCTATTACCTCCAACAGTGTGGTTAGAGCTTGTTAGTCACTCAGAAATGTTAACAAAAATGCAAGAAAACCAGAGATGATCAATGAAAACAATCAAAAGAGACTTTTTTATGTGGAAAAGTGGGCATATTGGGACTGTTTAATTTACAGACATTTAAGAGAAAACAAACTGCACACATATAGCAATGAACAGAACAAAGCAAATCAGCTGGGGGCTTTTATATCCCCTGCTTTATAAAGCAAGAACAAGAGGCATTTCAGCACAACTTTAGAGGCATAAAACTGCAAAGCCTTAAGCAGAAACAGCTTTTACATGGAGTGGAAAATTAGCCTGTAGATTTCAAACAGAACGATTACAGGAAAGCACAATGGTAAATTGATCAGAAAAAGATTAGATCATCCTTATTTTTTAAATTTTTTTTTTTATAAAAATTTCAAAATATGTCATCACATTAGTCAGAATATTTAAAAGAAAATTTATATACCATTCTTCCTGACAGAATAACTCAGGCTCTGGCAAAGAAAAAGAAACAATTAAAAGCTTACATGCATCTTACTCCGTAATTATCTGTGAAGAGAATCCCATTAGGTTACACCTGGGACTGGTCACTCAGTCACACGAAAAAGGACTACATTAGTCCTTGCATTTAACTTCAAAGGCTACTTCTATTTCCATTTCCATAAACAGGTACTGATCCCTGCTGCTCAGACATAACAAGTTGAAGTTTAAGCTCCACCATACTTACTCTTGCTGGCAAAGCCCTAATTTTGTTGTCAGCCCCTCCCCTTTACCTTCTCAATGACACTCAGGCAAGGGAAAATAGCATGAATTAAAAAGGAAAAGAGGCAGGACATAGGTTGTTTAAGATAATGAAACAAACTATGTTCGTTTTGAAGCTTAACAGATGTTAATATTAAAACATGAAAAAAAAAGCAGAAAAAGAAGCAGAAGTGGAAAAAGAGCAGAGAAATACAGATCATTAACAAGACCCATGTATTCTTAGCTAGCAGGACATCATAATTTCAGGTAGAAATCATCTAAGTAGGCTATTAGCTATATACCTATGTAGTCAGACAGCCTTAACTGCACCTCATTACTCTGAATTACAGTTCTATTATAACCATGACATCAACATCCTCTGCTACTATCTTTGTGTCCAGTCTACATCAGAGCAATTCCACTTTTCAGATGCTTTTTACAGGTTATATAATATTTACTTCTATTACTGAGTCTACAGATTTCCTTAGTATCAGAAGGAATATGATGGAGAGTTAATCTTCTGCATTTCTCATCCAAGTAAAGCATATCCTGGATTTAAATCTCAACTGTACTCCAATTATTTCGTCAATGTATTTCCTGTTTCTCTCCACATCAGTCCTTCCCAACTTCCAGCTCTACTATCTGATTATTTTCCTCCTTGCATAACATCCCCCGAAACTTCCTTTAAATCCGTGAGTTTAAATGAGGATATACAAGAAAGAAAAACCCAAGTGACAAAGCAGAGATACAACTCCCCCCAAAGCCAATTTCAACATTTTTTTAACCTGAAAAATACTCGACCTGACATAAGTAAAACATAACCAGAAAACATGACAAGGGCATTTCTGCAACCACTCTGAGGGTAATCTTTAAATGAAAGTGTAAGCTAGAAAATTTTAAATTCCAGTCCTGTGTGTATGACTCTGTTCTTAACATGACTGTTGCCTAAACATTCCTGGCTGACAGTTGATTTACATTCAGGTTTCTCTCTGCAACAGGTGAAGGGAATAGCCCAGGCCAAGGGCTAGGAAGCAAAAAGCTGGAAGCAAAATTGCAGCAAAACACCTGGACAATAAATTAGACAGGATCAGTAGCATGCCCTTGCAGTTTCTGAAGTTTGCTGCATACTGGCCTGTACTGAGAAGACTGTAGCTGGTGGATTGCTGGAACTGAATTTTCAGTTTGGAAAAGTGCATTCAAAGCACTGTGTCCAGTTTTGGACTCTTGAGTACAAGCCCCACATTCACAGATCAGAGCAATCTAGCAAACAGCAGATATTAGGGAAAAAAAGTTTACCATCATGGTGGTCAAACATGGTAACAGGCTGCCCAGAGGAGTGATGGAATCTCTGTCTCTGGAGATAAATCAAAACTTTATAATAGAAAAAGATATGATCTAACTCTGAACTTAGATCAAAGTTCAAAAGTTGGCCCTGCCTTGAGCAGAGGGTCGAGCTACACAATCTCCTGTGATTCCATGAAACCAAAGTCATTCTGAGTTAACAATGCATTCAAGCAAGTGAAAAACCATTACTAAATCTGAGTTTTAAAATTATTAAATCAGCATTTCTAGCACAAATAACTATCAAGGCAAAAACCACCATACAACATAATGCATTGGGAAACATAAAAATCATTGTCTGATAAACAGCTTTGTCCAAAGCTGAACTGTGTCACAAAAACCGAGCTTTTCACTTACCAAACTGGCCACTGTGCTTTATAAACAGTTCAATTACACCATAGGCAATAGTGGTTGCAGGAGGAATTTCAAGGATCACGCTAGAATCCTTCACTAGACTTCCATTTTCACTTACTGAAACCTACAAGACAGATTTATTCACCATTTATCTATTCAGCTACTGCATAGCTTAAACACATAATTAAGGTGAAAAATACAGAGAAAGAATATCTTTTATGCCCCATGATGTCTCACCAAAGTGTTACATCTGGCATCTAAGAAAGGAACTAGATGAAGGGTGAGGTAGAAACACAATGCCAAGAGTAGCTCTCACACTCAGCTGCCCTGCCCTAGCACAAAGTTGAGCTCCAGGTGCAGCTTTTGCCACAAATGAAACACCATGTCCCTAGGAAATGGGCACTCACTTCAGTGTCCTGCCTTGCCCAATTCTATTGCATCATTTCTTTTGCCCAGCTGGAGGCTGGTACCAGGAAAGTGGCACTTGCAAAGAGGGCTGTTACACTGCAACTCCTGGACTCCTGCAACTGGAGACACTGTACACAGAAAGTGATTCATCTCATTTTAAAAAAAACAAAACTTGCAATGAATGAGCATGTTTTGACTTTGTAATTCCTTCTCAATGCATTGGCAATTTTTCAGATAGCCTCATAATACAGTTAATATCTACTCTCATGATTGAAAACAAATAGTTTCCCAATAAATATGAAAACTCAGCAGACACTGCAACCATTTGTGATGAATTATTACTTGACTTTTCAAATAAATTTGAATCAGAAATGCATTTTGCTATTCAACTTGCAATTAATTGTTTTAGGTTTGCTTCATGTTCTGCTGTAGGCAGGAATCTACAGAGAAATGGAATCACAATTTGATAGTATTGATGGAAAATACATTCCAGGTTCATACAAAAAATATGGCATCTTTTGCCAGAAAAGCAATGGAAAAACATTTTACCATACAGAATTTTCACAACCAAGCACTGCAGTTTGTCCAGCACATTAAGAAAGCACGAAAAATACTCTGAAGTCCATTTGGAGAAATAATTTTTTCCCAGACAATGTGCACATCTTCTGTTCCTTGCAGATTTTTAGTACCTTTTACCTTTACTGTTTTTGCAGTGCATCTCATCACACCACTGACTTTTTCTTCTGTCTGGATGTGTTCAGATATTGTACACCTCTGAGTTGTGATTATCTTTTCTCTCAAGATGCACAGCACTTCACGTTTTCTTTCTATTACTTGTTGCAGTAAACTACTGTTTAGATCTATTGTTCTGAAAAAGAAAATACACTATTAACAATACTATAATTGTGAAAAAAAAACCAAAACAAAAAAAAACCCAAACCAACCACACTTTCTTAATTGCTTGAAGAAGCTTTTACTGTAAAAATGACAATGGCTTCTGTATAAGCAGCCTCCTCAAAATTATGATGTCCTCTTTTGTTATTTGGCATCAATAAATATCTGTATGCCACAGTAAGTCCTCACATACATACTGAATTCCTGATTCCCTACTCTGAGCAAAAATGGAAGCTGTCCAGATACTCTCTAAGCTAAGCAAAAAGCAAGAGGGAACTAAAGGCAACTTGAAGCCTCCTGGGTAATACAAAACCAACCAGTCAGGCTCTTGGACACTGGACTGAATCCTCTCCTGCTGTGAGCTCACACAGACATGACCATGGCCATGGAGGCTGCTGGGGGACACAAAGTGCCAACCCTCACAGCCTGCTATGGATCTGCTTCAGTGCTCACTTAAACCCCAGACAGACTGAGTGGGATCAGCACTGACCAAGTATTTCAGAGGGCTGAATGAAAAAATACAGATTTCATTGATTTTGAATCTGGAGATTACTGAAAAAAACCCACCTGCTTCAAAGTCCTAAGTTATTCATTGATATAGACTCAAAATTTAAGATTGGTGACCAGGACTGTCACAGTCAATAGAAAAACTAATTGTGAGGAGGAGCTCAAAACTCTAGCCCAGGCACCAACTTAATAAACTGTACTCCACAGCATAATTCGGCATCCATTTAAATGCTGCTGGAAATAATTCTAACGTTAGGTTCTTCTTAGAATGAGCACAAGACAGAAAGTGAACTCCCAGAAACAATACAGGAGGTTTATTTTATAAGAAAATGTTACAAAATCCACTATCTTGTCTTATGGGGTGTTAAAAGGCTTTCTTGTAATAGTTAAAGCAACTTCTTAATTGTATTTAATTGATTAAAATGTGTCAATTATATTATACTTTTGCAAAATATTCACTGGAGGTTCTCAGATGAGATGTTATATTTTTAATGAACAGGTAATCTAACAAAACTGTTGGAAGATAAAAGGATTGCTATCCCTGACTCAAATTATTCAGTCTTTTTTCCTCCCTTTTATTGTAAATGGCTATTCATGGAGCTAAATGGCAATTTCCCAAAAATGTGACAGGAAGACATGTCTGACTGCAATTCATTTAAATCAAGATATCTCCACTTTTAATTGAAAAGTTTTAGATTTATTAGATTCTGGAGTTTTGAATTTATGCAGTCTGTATAAGTCTGAAGTCAGCTGGGGTTTTTATTGAATTAAAAATATCCTTGGGCAATTTTTGATCTTTGGAGAGTTACATGCTTATATGAAAGTTCAATCAGTTGGAATGAACTGTCTGAAAACCTTAAAGTTGATTGTTTAGACAAGGGAAACAAAATACCTCTGAAGCAATTCAGCAGCCACTAGGAAAGCATCCCCAAACATTCCTGATATTATTAATAGAACATTTTTCCTCTGATGCAAAGTCATGCTTTATGCTTGGAATGCAATGAACCTTTGGATTAAGTAAAAACTTGAGAAATGTCAAGCAGCCACAAACATCACTGTTCTGAACCAGAGCCATTAGTTACAGTCTATCAAGCCTATCATATACTTCACAATAATTATTTATGTTTCTAAAGTGGTGTGCTACACGTCTTGAAAATACAAATTAATGTACTAAGTACTTGCAGTTTTAACATTTGACCTAGGGAGCCACAGGGGAAAAATACAATGAAGAAGCACAAAAGCAATATGTCATTTGCTTTCACGTGCATTTTTTGACTGTTTAAGAGGATGGCAAACTTGCTGAATATCCCCAAAATTCAGAGGAAAAAACCCTGTCAAACAATCAAAGGTAGAAAAATACCTACTAAATAAAGATTTGTTATTTCTGAGTAAGTGTTAATTTAAGAAGCATAAAGAATATGACCTAACCCAATGCAAATGAACTACCAAAATAATTCAAGAGACTTTTTCTCCCATCTGCTTCTACAGTATTCTGCCTGAGGCAGGACTGGCTCAGACCCTGTCATGCTCCTGGCTTTGAGGTCCAGATGCAGAAGCAGCAGCAGAGTGGCAGAGCAGAAGATCAGAAGACATCGTTAACTTGCAGAGGAGAGTGGAAGTGAACAAATCCTGGAGGCAATGCTGGAGGAGCTGCTGCAGCACTGAGGGCTTTGGAGTGACACTGACACACAGGGACACAGAGCTACCTGCTGCAGCAGCACTCCTCAGGCAGTGTCCAGAGGTGACCTGGGATCCCCTGCACGGAGCTGAATGTGTGCCAGAGACAGCCACTGCCACAGCCCCAAGGTTCAAATTACTTCAGTGGGATGTGTCCCATTGTAAAGCTGTCAGAAATGTTCTTGTCCACCCAGCAAGCTTAGTGAGCCCAGTTCAAAGCTTTCAAACACACAGCCTTACCCACAGCTACAGAAACGTTGTTTTCTAGGACACCACAGCTAAGTGCTCTCCTCCAGACTTCTGGCACTGGACTTTCTATCATAAAACAGACCTCTAGGGTTGCATGTGGACACATCATAACTTATTACTGGGGCACAGCCTGTTGAAGGCAAAATAGTCTGCTCTACTCAGCAACTCAAACAGGAGATGACATGAGGTAACCAAGTACCCAGCTTATCTAAATTATCATTGGAAACAGTCATCAAGAGAAAACCTCAACAGGGTTAAAGTTTGACAATTAGAGCAGGGATTCAAGTATTGCAGGGCAATGGCCACTGAGTCTATGACTGTATTTTTGCAAGAACTGAACGAACTTGCCAGCATAACTCTGAATATAAGAAAATATCTGCATAACGTAAGATGGCTGAGTTAAATCCCTGAGAATATATTAATGCAAGGCACATGAACGGCATTACAATTTTTTATTTTACAGGTCATGTTTCAGAGGTTTTACTTCGGTTCTACAACCATGGTTCTCACCATCTTTTTCACTGTACTGTACAAGAACCCCCACCAACTCTGTGCCATTTGTACTACATCACCATTTACCCGTCCCACCCCAAGGAGCTGAGCTGAAGCACTCAAAAATAACACTACAGAAAATATAATGAGATGTTGGTTTGCCAAGTCCCATTATCAACACATAGAGTATAAGCCTGTATAAATAAAAATTATTTCAAAGATAAAAATTATGGGGTTTTGCTTGATTGTTTGTTCTGCTTAAACAAACTTCCTGAGGTCAATGATTTACTATGCTGGAAGCTTTACCAAACATGTACATAAAGTAATTATCCATAAATAATAATATATAATAATAATCCATAAAATGTGGAGTTTTGGTCTCACTCCATATATAACTAGATGAAACACTTCTACTCTCCTATAATGCAAAGACTTATTTCACCTTCATTCAGTATTTTTCTTCTTGCATTAGGAAAGCTGTAGACAATAGAGGCACAAAGGCAATTTGCAGCAGACTAGAGTCAGGAAAGGAGAGAGAAAGGCAGAAACCAAATAAAGACAAGAAAAAACAGACAACACCTGACAACACAACAGGCTCTCACAGTTAAAGCTGAGAGCATGAGCCTGCTCTAAACCCCACTGTTGAGACTGAGGGTCTTTCCTTCAGGCACAGAATCTGACCTAATTTCCCACAAAGGAGAGGCCATAGGACCATTTTTCCATCAAATCCTGTCTAAGCATCTCAGTAACCCATCCACAAATCCTCAAAGCAAGGTGCTTGTCAACTTCCTACAAATGCCAAGGAGAATGGGTATTGCTGGGAGTACTCTGCCTCCTCACACTGAAATCAGCACTGCTGCCTGTCTGCACAAATTTTCACTGGTCCAAACTACATAGAAGTAAAAAACCTTTTCAGTCCTGTACTGGGCAATGTCACCTCAATACATCTCCTTTCCCAGCTGCAGAGACACAGGCAGCTCATGCTCAAAGCCTCCTCTCCATTTACAATGTGCTACAGTCTGATGTCTTCCATACAAATACCGCTGTTGCAAGTTAAGAGTCTTTACCGAGCTTTTCTCCTGCTCTAACAGAGATCTCTAGATGAGTGTCAGAGAATAAAACCTACCATACATCACTCTTCCATTTTCCACCAAGCACAGATGCATATTTCTTTTGTTAATCCATTTCAAATACAACCTCTCTGACCTATTTCTAACAGAACACAGCATCTGCAATAGTCATCTTATTGATCACATCTCACTGTTCTCCCTACAGAATAACCTGACGTACTTCACAGAACATCTCTAAGAATACCAGAGACTTCTCAGACTGCAAGTGACAGGTAGTTTTTCTATTTGACATATTCCTTATTTTTTAAATCACAGGCACACACAATTGCTTTTATTCAATACTGTCTCACAACAGTTTCTGACTTCATATTACCTCATGCAGCAGCTTAGGCAGAAAACTGAATGGTTTTCTCATCATGCTCATAAATGGTATGAATTTTCACCGTACTTAGATTAAGATTAGACATTTATTTTTGTCTCAGTATGGACAATCATATGTAGTTTCATTAATTCAACTAAAGTGCAATATACTATGAAAGTATTTTTCAGCTATGCCAGAGTATGCTGCTAAAAACACAACTCTTTTCCTAATATGCTAATCATAAGAGTTAGGACTCATTTACATGAAATGATGGAAGTATCACAGGCAATTTTTTCCGCAGCTGATGTGAATGGACTGACTGCTGTCACTGTCCTCTCAGAACTTCTCTTTCAATCCCCTTCCAGGACTTTTAGTGAATTGGTAAAAACAAATAAGTGCATTTGTTAATATATGAGAAGTATAAAGATTATAATATCCTCATAATCCTTTTTCCTGGAGGGAAGAAGACAGAACACTTGAAGCTGGACAGTCTAACCTCCCTGGTTTACCAGGCCCACCCAGAGCAGTCTGCCTAGGATCATGTCTCCAGGGTGGGGAACTCCACAGCCTCCTCAGACAACCTGTGCTCAGTAACCCTCACAGAGAAAGAGAGTTTCCTGATGTTCAGACAGAGCCTCTCGTGTCTCAGATTGTGCCTGCTGCTTTCTGCTCTGCCTGTAGGCACTAGTGAGGAGTGGCTCATCCAACCCATACTTCAACTTCTCTAATAAGAGGACCTTATGGCAGATAGTACTGAAAGCCTTAACATAGAAGATGGAATATACTCTTAAATCCACAGCAATTCAAGTGAACTAAAGGCACAGGATTCTGCCCCAAATCATGTTTGTATCAGCATGTTACAGTGAACTAGCAAGCACTATGTAATACAAAATAAAAAATAATGTAAAGTGAAATATGCAAAGTTTGTGTACCTAAAACTATTGTTCAACTTTATTTTAGGTATTGCATATTATGTTAGCAAGTGGTTCTGTATTTACAATGTCATTGCTTCTGCAAACCAGGAAGCATTTCATCCCACATCCTTCAGCTGTCACCCTTTTTCAGAAAAAGGAACAAATGCAGCACCTGGAATCTAATTAAAAGAACAGTAGGATTCTCCTTCAGAAGGTTCACCTAAGAAATGACAGGAAGCCGATTTGCTGCCACTGAGCACTTTCAGCTGGCTCAACTCTGAAGACTCACATGACTTATTTTAAAAGGCACATCAGCTTTGACTTTCTAGAGTTTACTGATACTAATCTACAACTTTGACTAAATCAGCCTAATACAAGAAAATTTTTAAAATGCAAGTTAATTAGGTTATATATGTCGAAATAATAAATGAAGCAATGATTGATCAAACAAGCACAAACACCATTTGTCGTTAAATGACATCAAGAAAAAGTTTGCTGCCTTGCACTTCACAAGGCCTGAAAGGCAAACATGCTCTCATAAGTACTGTAATGCTTTGCATCCAAAAATCACTAACTTGTAGGCATCAGCACTCCTGAATTCCACATAATACTCATGAATGAGATGAAAGCTTGAAGCTCGGACACAATCAATCATAAATCATGGAATATTTATGAATGAGTAAGTAAAATTTCATCTATAAGGAATTGCCAACAATTTCCAGTGAGCCTCTGCATTACGCTGGAAAAAAAAATTAAAATTCTGCTATCCTCATCATTTCCAGTGACCTGGCAGAAGGCAGACTGACTCGGTTTCAATTATACACTGTGCATCATAAGTTTTAATAAGCTTTGAGCATCTATTTTATGAACTAAGACCTAGTGCCCTGCATGAAGTGGCACACACATCAACTGCAGTTACAGTTGCAAATAGATCATTGAAGAGCTACTGATTTTCAACATTTGAAAGAAGGTAACGTATTTCTGAGTATGTAGTTGCATAAAGGATTGTAACTCAAAGATGTGCTGATTTGCTGTGGGAGGATACTTTTTGTGAACAGAGAAGGTAACTTAAAGTAAAAGCTTACTGATCCTGAATCAAAGTTACTCCAGTTTGTTTCCTCATAGGACTCTATCTAGTGCTAGAAACAAGACTCTAAATCTTGACTGATACTATTTTTCTCATACTAGATTCAGATTAATTTTACAGGCTTGGTACACACATTTAACCCAGTAAATGGGCCTTTAATAAGGCATTTAGTACAAAGAGAGCAAAGTGCCTTATTAGAATAAATTTGTTGATTTGTGAATGCTCACAATAAAAAGAACACCAGCCATTTGTTCCCATGAAAATGGAGAATTGATTGTTTCTAGAACATCAATGTACCTAAAGTAAATTTACATTGCTTCTGACAACTTCTGCACTGATATCAAAAACCTATCATCTTTATCCTCAGAGCATCAGCAAAGGCTATTTAAATTCATTACAGCTCCTGCTACAGATCTAGAGTACAAAGGTGCCACAAATGAAGCACCCTCATCTCCCCTGAGTCACAACCTGCAATAGAGAGTAGACCCCTGACTTGTCAGCCGGTTGCAAATAGGTTTTGGTCCATGACACTCTCATTGCAACATTAAATAGATCCAACTTCAGAGTAGGATAGGAAGTGAGGAAGTGTTGCATATCTTGTAAAATAAAGGATATGGTTCCCTTCAGTTAATACAGTGTATAACAGGAAGCAACAGATCTATATTTTGTTCAGCTAGTAGAATATGCCTTGACTATGCTTGCTCTACTACTACTAGCTACTACTTTGCTACACCTTTAATTTCAAATAATCCCATTTTCTAGCATGGTCACTCACACACATGAAATTACAAAACCTGCTTACAAGAACATTAGCGGTTCTGAATACAATTTCTGTATTCAACGCCCCAGTAACACAGAGAACTAATTCTTTTTTTTTTCCAGGTTGTTACCTCAGTACAGTCCCCCAAAGAAGAGAGGACTTGGCTCTTGTCCCAGGTGGCAATTCATGCAAAAACATAAGAAGAAATTACAGATAGATGTTTTTAAAACAAGAAAGGGAGAAGTCTGACTAACAACATTTCAAAATATGGAAAATTTCATTTTTGTATATATGATTTATCATTAATATGAAAGCTTACAATAAAAATAATTTTCAGACTGCAGCAACACTACAAAATCCATTGGTTGGTGATTGCAGCTGGCCCGAGTCTTTTCAGCTCAGTAATTTCTCCTGGCCACTACAAGACCCACATTAGAAACATACCTGTCCTTGACATCTTTCATAAGCTGCTGCAAGTCAATCTCTTGCTTCCTCAGATTTCCAAATGAGGACTGATTTTTCACATAGCCCTTCCCTCCAGCTCCCAGGCTGATCTTCACAAATGATGCTTCAATACTTCCTTGAACAAAATCTTCAAACTTCCCCATATATTTTGCAAAGTCAGACTCCACAATAACTAGGAAAGAATAACAGTAATTTCTGTGAAGTGCTGAAACCATCCTTAAGTGATTGGAGGAACAGAAAATATGACAAGTTAGTGAAGGCAAGGAACAGTATGAAGAGGTAAATAATGAAATTTACATCTCCACAACTCTTGTATCTGCTCTCCATGTTTTTATCATCTTTGCTCTACTATCTTTTGCATTTTGCCAATTTTGGAAAACATAAGGTGACTGAAGTGCTGAACTCAGACACTATGAAATATTTATAAAGAATGATTGAAAGTCATTTCAGCTACAAAGAAAACTACAAAAAAGACCTGCTTGTGCAATAGTGCCAGTATTTTGGCAATATTTTGACAAATCATGGGGCTGTCCCAAAGCTCACTGAAAACCAATGGAAAAACCTAACTGGTTTAAAACAACTCTGAAGTTTTTATACCTATAAACCACTCAGAAATTACTCAGAATCAGCTAACTTTCCAAGCCAGTTACAATTAACATCTTAGGCTAGGGAACTCTCTATTTTCCTATGGAATTATGACATGTCCAGAAGTATGGGATTCCATCTCATTAATCTTAAAACATGGGTGGGACTGCTATAGTTAGATGAAGCAAAAAGTACAAGGGTCAACATTTTGTTATTTTTTTTAACAGTCTGTGCAAGACAAACGGAATGAGTGGTGAAACTTGCTTGGCCTGGGCTATTAACACCAAGACATTTTTTATTCACTGCTTTTGACCTGGAGCACAGAACTACTATCACATACAACCCCTTATAATATTCTAGGGATATTCCTGTGGCTGCAGACAGCATTGTTATTAAACAGTAGGACTGTACAGCCTGACAACCTTCAGCACTCAATTTAATACTCTACCCAGGCAAACCTTTCTTGTTTTTTTAATCAACATGCATTACTACCAGAGTTAGTTACCTAAATGGTCAAGTGAGAAAAGATCCATTCATCTCATTCCCTTGGATGGAGGATTCCCTCAGAGCATTCCTCTGAAAGGAGCCCTCTAATAACATCATTGAGAATAACAAAATGGATTAGGGATTGTACTGTTTTCATCTGCACTAATAGTGCTACTTGAGTATGGCTTTACCTGGTTTTATTGGTTTGTCTTCAGTAAGCACATCACTCAGGGTGACTGTCAAGAAATGATATTTGGGCTTCTGCCAGCACCAGAATTTCCTCCTCTTCGTTACCAAGCTCAAAAGCTGCAGCTTGTCTGAGGCGTTCAGGTGGGAGACGGGGATCAAGTCACCTCCACTGTCAGTTTCTCTCACAAAAGTCTTTGTTGCTTTTGCAAACATTGTGGGGAGTCAATTAAAGCCTGAAAGAATACATCTATTTTCAAGCAACTACAGTTGGAAAGTATAAATATTTACATTGTCCTTTTAAGAAGTTCTTCACAGAATTAGTATTAACAAAAGAACATCGTCGTGCTTTCACCCTATTTCTCCACTCTGAGCTAGGAAGGAGCTCAAATCGCTTGTCCCAGTGTAAGTTTTCTCAGTAACTGATAAAAGAATTCTAGTTAAGAGGAATAGTCACAGGTTATTAATCTGTTAGGGAGGAAAAACTTACACCGCTTACCTGAAATTCTATGAAAAAGTATCTACTAATGAACACCCCATAGAGACAAGCTGCGATGAGGAGAGCACAGGGGAAATGGCAGAGGATTTCTGCCTCTCCACAGGATCCTTCTTTTATAACCTAACATAAAACTTACTCCAGATAAGGTAATTAAGTATTACTCATACAAATTATCTTGATCTTTTTAATAGGGAGTAAACATATGTAGGGATAATAACAACTGTTCCATAAAAAGCACCAAATATGTGAGCTGGCATCTTTGTTACTAAGTTTTATTTCTGAACTAAACGCCTGGAAAGTTCCAATTAATTTTTTTATTTATGAACTCTTTCTTACCTTCAATGTTTTCCAATTTCCTATTTTTCATTTGCATAACTACACCTAAATTGAACATACATGCATTATTTGCAACTGTTATTCATATCCCCTGCACAACTACATACATTATCTTACCATTGCTTTGCAATGACTTTAATTAAAAATTACCAGCATCTCTTTATCATTTAAGGTTTTCCTTATCCCCAGGAATGTATTTTACTGTATTTACAAGGAATGTTTTCCAGTAAGGAGACTGTCTAAAGTCACAGAAGACTATAAAATGGTAAAAATGACCATTTGCAGGTGCTAAACACACAATTCTAATAAATCAGTATTTGAGCTTTTTAAAGAATCTAATCTTCCTAGTTTTTCAACTCTGTGTTATCTGACCTAATGATATCTCCAGAATTAAATCAGTTTGGTTTGCTTTTTTTTTAAATCAGCAGCATTCCTTTAAGTTCCCCAGCTGACACTGACTCGAAAGTTCAGCTAAGATCATAAGACGTCTCAGCTGGGTATAGACACTTTTGTGATTAATTACTTGTCTCACTCAACACAGATTTTAGATTTGTCATTTACAAACACAGGCCAGAGTAAGATAGAACCGACTTCAAACAAAAACTGATATTGCAGTGAGCAGTCAGGATTATTGACAGAAAATGGAAACCTGAATAAAGATTATTAGTGTTGGACTACAGGCTCCATATTTTAGTATTAGGGAAAAATGCCTTTTTGCAGGTGCAAACTTACCTTTTCATTATTTTTTCCCAAATCCCATTCCATACAGTATTAACCAGTTCATTATTACTGAATTTACCTCCTCACAAATCCCCTATGGCCTGGTCTGCATAACAAATAAAGGGTGCTTTCCAACAACACCTGCATCAAACGGACTTAAGCAATGTCTAAGTTGCATAACATTTTACTGAAGAGTCTTCTGGGGCTTTCACTGTAATTGCAGCTGCAGCAAACCCTGCCTCCACCTCAGCACTGGGAATATTTCCACTGACTTTCTTATTCTCTGACCTTTTCCTAAACTGAACTGACTGATTTCTTGCATTCTTATATGTCTACTCCTTAATTTCCCTGGTTTTAATCTCAGCAAGAACACTGCAGTAGAAAAGAAAAAAAACTCAAATAAAACTTCAGACCAAAACTAGTTTGTTTTATCCACAGGACTTCTTTTGCAGTAGTCTATATTTTGCAAACAGCCGGGTGACTGATTTGTTATGTAGGGGACCACCAAGAAAACTCTCACGGCCTGCATCAGCTGCCTTTGTCCAGCTGAACCTTCTACAAACATTTCTCTACTTTACATAACTGCTCACTCACCCTGATCTCCTTGCTGCATAGCCAGACACTAGTTTCTGAGTTTACTATTAAACAAATTTCAAAACCAGGTCCTAATATCTGGCCTTCTTACAAACTCACTAAATCTCATGAGAGGAAACTACTGCATCAGTCTATAAAACTTCCAATTTGCCTTCACTCCCCTTCACCACTCTTTACTAGCAAAAGGAACATGCAGGGAAGAGAACAGAGAGCCTTTGAGGATGAACAAGACTCACCAGGAAGGACAGATGGGGCAGTTTTCAGCCTCAAAATGATGGCAGCGTCTCCCACACTTTGCTGTGCTGGTAAGGTACTTGCAGGGAGCATATTTTGCTGGTGTAGGTGCACCTGCAAATCAAGAATATTCTATCCAAATTCCTGCTTATTTCATTTTGGACATAGCACCTTTAATACAAATTTGACAATGCCTCCAAATGCCTTGCTTCACTACTTCCTAGAACAAAGACATGGAGGAATTATGCCCCTAGCCAACATCAGGGAATCAATACAGCCACAAGGCTCAAGAGCATCCTGACCAAATGGACATGGAGTGGTTACAGACCCAGCATTAAGAAAACTCTGCCTCTGGAGCTCCTTCCTCTGGAAATTTTAATAGAGCTGTGCTTGGTTTGACAGAAATAAAAGAGAAGGTATCAAGCTGATAGGAAATGCCTGTCACAGTGAATTCACTCTTGCAGATTGATAGCAAGGCATAAAAGCAGAACAGGAAGGAGCACCTTCCATGCCTACTGAAAAATCTAAAATTAGCCTGAACCCAGGCTACAGGAGGATTATTTAATGGCAAGGATGAGATCAAATGAAGATAATGAAACCAATTTCACTGTTTACCTAAACAAACAAATCTCACCCTACTTCTTTGCTTTGTAGCTCCCTAACCCAATATAGTGAGACATTAAACCCAAAGCAACATTACACAAGCAATTGGTTTTTGCCTCTGTCAGTACAAAAGATGCCAAACTGTTGCCTGATATTTCTTACATTCTCTATCTTTCACATAAGATGCAGATTTTTAAAATTTTTCTTTTGTAAATATAAGATTACGCAGCACACTGGGCACAGCACACAGGGAATTTGGTAGCACAGGGAGAAGTGGACTGCCAAATGCCAGCACACCCTTTCCTACAATCCAAGTTGTAAGGAAACACAACGCCTGAAGGCCAAAGAGGAGCTTCAGTGTCAGAAGAGCTGTTAGTCATTAACCACCGTGTAGGAGTGGTAATGGCCTTGGAATCCTAAAGGAGTATGAGTTGGCATCGGAAGGGAACTGGGGCATGGAAACTACGACATACATGTTACACGTTTTATTAAAGAACATTACAGTTACTTTCACCTCCTTTCTAGGTAATTAAAATTAAACAAAAAACCGAAACAAAGAGCACCCATACGAGCTAATACACAAAGCCTAGCAGGACTGCCCACACAATGCATTACAGTCCTTGAAAGCATGTGGTCCCCAAAAACACATCCAAAATATTTTAGCCCTGGGTGAAGCCCTTTACGTGTTCCTCGAGGACTCTGCAGCATGTGCCTTCACAGACCGGTGCCACAGCCTCGGGCACCCCGGAGAGATGAGGAGCCTTTCCCTGGCTGTGGGCGCCGTCCCGCAGGGTGCGAGGGCTGTGGGAAGGCCCCGCGCAGTCCCGCCCGCCCGTCCGGCAGCGGCTCTGCCAAGGGAGCATCACCCCGCTGTGCCACGGCTGAAAGCACCGCACGGTCACTGTGACCATTCCGCTCCCCCTGGGGCAGGAACGACAGTGGGGCGCGGCCCAAAGGCCGCAGCGGCTGCTCGTGCCCCGCGGAAGGGCGAAGTGGCAGCGGCCGGGGGAGGCGGGCACGGCCGGGCCGCACGGCCGCCCCGGGCCCGCTCCCGTACTCACGGCATTCCCGACGCTCCCCGCCGCCGCTACTGAGGATGCGGCGCACTCCGCCCGCGGGGCGTGACTAACCCGCCGGGCCCCGGCGAAGCTCAGCGAGCAGCTCCCGCACCAGCGGGGGCTCCGTGCCGGGAGCGGTTCTGCGGGGGGAGCACAGGCCCCGCCCGGGTGCCCGAGCCGTGCGGGGGGGAGCTGTGCCCCGGGCGCCTCCGCCATGTTGAGGCGCGGAACCACCGCCCAGCACAGAGCGGCGAGCGGGGACCGGGGTGCGGCCCACGTCCCTAAGAACCCTCGGGGCGGCTTCTGCCTGCCTCGCCCTCCCGCCCGTCTGCCCGTGCTCCCTCGGGCGCTAACCGTCCTGCCATGAGGGCTGGAACGAATGGCGGCAGGTGTTCCTCTGCGTGGGGCGGTGGCTCGGCACAGGCCCCCCGCGGCAGGTCTCGGTGTGGGGCCGCCCTGTGAGTGGGGCGCTGGAGAATTCCCACTGGGATGGGACAGGCGGTTTTGTACGGCTGCACCCTGGCAAGATAACACTGGCAGCTGTCTTTCCCCCCAGGTAATTGCCTGACAGCGATGTTCTGTGACAAGAGAGTGATAAGGACATCTTTGTGACAGCCTCTCAAGCGCGACTCGCGTTGCTCGTGGTCAGAAGTGCTCGGGGCCAGTGCGAAGTCTGCCGGGAGCAACAGCCCTGCCACGATTTTGGCTGCGAGTTTGCAGCTCTGGGTTGGCACTGCGGGCCTTGTGAAGCCGCCGCGGACCGAACGGGAGCTCCCAAGTCAAGGTCCCCAGTCCAGGGACCTTCAACAGGAGCACTGTGGAAAAAGAGAAGTATGGTCAAGGGAGCCTGGGCCCGGTTCGTTAACTGCAGTGTGAAATACTGAGCGCCATCACAGTATCTCAGCCTTCTGAAAACACAATGAAAAAAAATTGGTTGTTTATGATGCCAGAGGAGTGACCCAGTGAGAAACAGATGAGTCTGCAGAATCCCAAAGAGTAGTTTTTTCACGATAATAAATATTAAATATTTACCATATTTATTATTTAAATATAAAATATTTTCCAAGTGAACCATGCCACATGCTGGGTACTTCCCTTGTGGTTTGAACAGAGAGCATTTGAGGCTGGGTGTAAATTCACAAATGTCACATCACCCGACCTTAATGCGCTAACACCCTGACTTTGGAACAAAGGGAAGGTGAAAGCTTAATGTCTTTAAGTAAACAGTCCTGGGTGAAAGGTTATCAGTAAATACATATAGCTAAAGCAGATCCATTTCTTCCGTTTAGCTACTTGGAGTATCCAAACCTTCCAATGAATTTCAGCTGACTTTAATCCATCATCCCTTTTGGATTTCCCCGGGTGGCATCCTTATTGATTCAATGATAAAACAGATCTCCCTTCTGGGATTGCACCTGCTTACAGAAATTTGAACAAATAGCCAGAATGGAACTAAGTACCTGTATTTGTGATGGTTTAATTTTTATGAACTAATGAAATTTATAAAGCTCCTTTCTTAGACCCCTTGCCTGAGAAAAAGTACCCACACATCCTCAGGAGGTCTCTTTTTAGGATCAGCACTGAGCTGCAGAATTGCTAGCTGCAGTAATAATCTGGCCAGTAATAGCACACGTTTCATAAGCTATCGTGTGTTTTTCCAGGGAGTGGCAATATGTGATCCATTTCAAATGCAAGAGTCTGCTAAAACATATTTTGAGAAATCAAGGGAGGAAGTTGCACTGAACCACATTGCTATGGAAATATCTACTGGGGAGGGAGGACTTAAAACTACAGAAACTTGCTGGTAATTTTAAGGACACTACCAGCACTTGCATGCACACCAAATTGAGAGTATCCACACCCACACCAGGAATATTTCCATGTTTTTAAGAAAAAGTCTTCATCTTCTATCCATCTGAATGGCACCAGGTAACATAGGGTAATTTTCAGAGGCTTCTCATTAACTAGAAGAGACAGAAACACAGGTTGTTAGGAAACAGTTTTGGGGCTATGCAGCAATTAACTTTGAAGCTTCAAAGTCTGTCACAGAAACTGGCTGCAAATGAGAGACATTTAGATTGAACACCCATCTTGAGCATTCAGTCTTGGAAATGCTCTTCAGGTGCACTGCACAGTCAAAATTCCCAGACTGTGGTTACTCCATGAGCAGCTGGGATGCCAGCAGGGAGAATGTCTTATCAGAGAAATACACAATCTCAGCAGGGTCTGTCAGCCACAGACTCTATTTCCTCAGCTGAAGCATGAAGTGCGTCACTGCTGTGTTAGAAGATCCTTCTGCATTGCTCCTGCATGACAAGATCGTCTTGCAGAAGAAGCAGAGGGAAAAAACCAGAAGCTTTTGCCTCTAGAACAAACTGCTCGTGGTACAGCACAAGCTCTGGCTACCTCTTAGATAAGTGAAGTGAGGCAAGTGACTTCACAGCCACAACTTAAAAAATGAATAATGCGCATAATGAGTAATGATACAAAAGATAGTAAGCAATCTGAAAGGGAAAAAGACAGCAGAAAATAGTTGAATGCTTTTTGAGTATGACTCTGTGAAACTCCTCAGGTATGAAATTTAAAAAAAGCACTGAGCATGCCACCACAAGATGTCAGCATTGCAGAGTGGTTATTCCTACCAGAACCAGAAAAGGTTTTTGCATCCTATATGCATTTGGTATTGGATTTAATTTTTTTCGTGTAATGGCATAATCTGGCCTTATTTTTTTCAACCATTGACATTATGATGTCAGTCCAAATTTAGTTGCAAGTGGGTATTTCTTAAAGAGCTTCTTTTATTAATCTCTATCTTAAAAACTTTTTTAAATGCTTTCACAGCATGAACAGCAGCACTAATGGCAAAGAATACCTCGTAGCCATCAATGTGTTGTTGCAGGCTGCATCCAGCCTGGCTAGAAAGCACTCACTAAAATTGTGCCTGTATATTGAGGTGTCGAGAGGTCATCCAAAGGTTTCTGGTGCTGCTTGCTAGGCCTTTTTAAAACCCTCATGCTGGCTGGAGAAGGTTTTGCTGGCCTCAATTCTATGGAGGAAGTGGGAAGAAAGTGTGAAGCTATTTTGGGATTCTGTGTAGAAGAGAAGGATATTTGGGGTAGCAAATCTTTTTAAAGGTGTCCAGCCAGCATCATAAGCCAAATCAGCAGCAAAAGAATGAATTTTTTTCTTCCACTTCCCTTTGTAAGAAGAAAATATCTGAGCAGCAGTTTTTGTTTGTTTCTGTATTTCTTTCAAATCAACTAACCAGCCTCATTCTTCTTCCACATTGAAATGAATGTCCTGTTTTTCTGGGATACTCTGCACTTTTCGCCTCTACCATTCTGTCCTCTGAAACATTTCCTGTTGCACACAACAGCTTTCTCCCTCTCCTGCTGTTAGGGCTGTCACCAGCCCTGCCACCGTGCCAGCAGCGAGTGACAGGCTTAACAAGAGACTATGTCCTCTTGAAGGGAGATGAGTGTGAGGGTGCAGTGAACTGGACCCTCGGAGGGGCTGTGTGAGTTCACAGCAGCCAGAAAACCATTCTGGCTGTGCTTCCCTACCCATTCATGTGAGCTTTTGTCCATTCTGCTCTTGACAATAGGCAGGTGACATCTTTAACCACCTGAAGATTTTGCTGTAAGATGAGTTTGGCCACTCTTTAGAGGCTATCTTGTATTGCCAAGTTCAACTCTGCTACCTTTACAGACCAGTATGTGGAAAACAGAGTTCACTTCTGGACCTTCTAGTCCCTTGGAAGGACCACTGGAGAGTGCCATGCTGAGATGCAGGAGGAGGCAGACGTGTTCAGTACATCCTGTTTGCTGTAACTCTGTCAGAGCTCTTTGCATTCTGCACTGATGTTGGCACGGGGGGAAGTAGTGCCACATCTTTCTGTAGTGCACTTGTGGCACAGGGCTCCCCTCTGTCATTCTGTCCAGCCATGCGAGGATTCTATGGTGTCTGCTGTAATAATATGGAGAACAATTTGCATGAATTTGCATGAACTTGCTGCTTCTAACTTTAAATTGCAGATTAGACAGCAGCCTCAGAACTTTATATCTTTTACAATAATGATAAATAAAGACTTAGGAATAGGTAACATTTCTTGGATGTCTCAAAAGCTTTCCATAATAGTTTATTAGAAACCATCTGGTTTCATTAATATTTTATCAAAAACCATCTGCCTGCTA
Source organism: Anthoscopus minutus (assembly GCA_013399455.1). Classification (NCBI taxonomy): domain Eukaryota; kingdom Metazoa; phylum Chordata; class Aves; order Passeriformes; family Paridae; genus Anthoscopus; species Anthoscopus minutus. Next base: position 7,632 of record VWYI01021253.1, on the reverse strand, counting down.
TATTTTTCAAGCTATTTAGTAGTAAAACTTCCTCATAAATCAGCCAAAAGTAATGACTATCAAATTATTGTGTAGGAGCCCCAAATAATTTTCATTTAGGTCCTATATAAACAGTTATTTTAAAAGTATTAGACTACACTAAACTTCAAGAATCTAAAAATGTATCAGTAATAAAATCTGAAATTTTGCTTACTCCTCATGCTTAATTTTTATTCTTTTCTTCTATATGTTTAATTCTTAGCCAGTTAGAACCAAAGTAACAAAGCCAAAATGAAAAACTGCATAAAAGTAAAAATTATTAGGATTTTGTTTTTCAATAAAACATTGCAAACAGAGGATACCTGTCACCATGCCTCCAAAAAATTAAGCCCTTTGTCTTTGTAGCTCTGCACATGTAAACTATTCAGGCTCTAAGCACTCTGTCAGGGTTTCTGCCACTGCTCAGAAATCTAACTGTACAGCAGCACATGGCACCATTCAGAGTTGTACAGTGCCTACTACTATGGGCAGCTAGGTAATTGATTGTAAATACTTACATAATGTACATTGTTTTAATAAATTGTACTTCCACTCATAACTATTTCACTGTTACTTTTCAGATCAGCAAAAAATGTCAGCCTAAAATTAGGGCAGTTCCTAGTGATTTTGCTATTTATAGACAACCTTAAAGTTACTGTGAATAGAACTAAGGAAAGCATAGCTAAAGAACACATAGAAGATTTAGGACAAAACTGGTAAATCAACAAAGTTAAGTTAAAAGATTCCTGGGAAAGAGCCCATGGCTGAAGCTGCCTGTAGAGAGAAAAGCTGGCTGTAAATTTTCTTTGATCAACTCTCCAGATTTTTTCTGTTTCATGCAATGCCTTTTGCATCCTCTGAATGTGTATGCACAAACATCCCTAAAAAACTTCAATATCCACTGGTGGGAGCAAATGATTTGGGCAGAATTTTCTGAAGAAAGGGCAGTACATGATTGCAGTCCCTCACGGGGCAGCCAGCCAGATGGTGTTTGTGTTGCTCTGCTTCAGAACTGGAGCATGGCCATAGTCAAACCTTGCAAAATGTTCAGAAGTTAACATTAATATTTCATTGAGTAACACCAGATGCCTGTTGTCATGTACTACATTTGTAGCAGTAGCTTTATTATAATTTAAAACAAATTTTCTCTCTCCCTTTTGGTTTTTGTGCCTCCTTTGTTTTCTTTTCTAGTTGTTTTGCAATTCCATAATCCCCCTTCTCATGTATTGTCAGCTCAGTCTCTCTTGCAGGAACAACAGCAGAAATTCCTGTTCCAGGGCAATCTGAAAGGGGTTTCTCCAGAAAAAAAATAATGCAGTTTTAAGCGCCCACAAAGATAGAAATTGAGAATTTTGTTTAGAGGTGTTTGACTCAAGCCATGGCCCATAAAAGTGGCAGATGCATTGAGGACAAGACCACAAAAAGTAAAGAAGCCAGTGGCTACAGAGGGTCCTGAGGAGTGGTGAGGCTGCATTGCTCCTACAAGTGAGTGGTGGTTCCTGCAGCTTCCCAGGGGCTCTGCAGTAGGAGCTGCCAGGATCTTCTGCTGTAGAAACACACACTGCAAAGGAGGACAGAAGTTAAAACACTATCCCATTTCCCAAGGGGCGACAGTTTAGCCCCATTGGGTACCAAGAGGAAGGCTTCATGTTTCTTATTAAAGTTGCTTCATTTTTCAGCTTGCTATTGCTCCTCCTCATTTCAGCATGTGAAGTGTTTGCTTTTCAGTGTCCAACAGGCAGGGGGATAAGAACATATCTGGGTTTTTCCCATGAAAGGGAACCGCATGAAAAAGGAACACAGCTCTTTTTGAAACCAGGAGCAAGGGCTGGCAAGCACCTAAAAAGTGTGGGCTGGTAATTGCATGGGAGTTCTTTTTACATTATGCAACAGTGTTGCCCAAAATGACAGCAGGTACCACAAAGAGGGTGCTTTAGGTCAAAACAGTCTGTATGCCAGTCTGGGCTCCTCAGCACAAGAGACACATGGAGCTCCTGGAGCAGGTCCAGCAGAAGGCTACAAAGATCATTCAGGGACTGGAGCATCTCTGTTATGAGGAAAGGCTGAGGGAGCCAGGGCTGTTCAGCCTCGAGAAGAGACGAGTGAGAGGAACCTCACAAATGTCTCAGTATCCAAAGGGAAGGTGCCAAGAGGATGGAGCCAGGCTGCTCTCAGGGGTGCCCAGCAATAGGACAAGAGGAGATGGGCAGAAACTGCTGCATAGGATAGGAAATTCCACCTGAACATGAGGAAGAAATTCTTTACTGTGTGAGTGACCCCATACTGGAACAGCTGCCCAGAGGGGATGTAGAATGTCCCTTGCTGGAGACATTCAATAACTGAGTGCAATCTTGTGCCATGTGCTCTAGGATCATCTTCTTGAGCAGGGGGGTTGGACCAGATGATCCACTATGGTCCCTTCCAACCTGACTGATTCTGTGAAAAGGCTGCAGCTGTCCTTCTGAACAAAATGGGAACCAATACAGAGCAGTCATTTCCTGAAAATTTTTTACTGGTGATGGCCTGGGACAGTCACACAACTCCAAACTGTTAACACTCTTTGTTTTATTGCAGTTCCACATGTAGACCAGGTCTTCACTATGCTGGAAAACAACCTTATGTATGAAATAAAGTGCTGGCCTCTTCTCTGACAATTAAAAATGTAACTTATTTTCTTCATTGCAGGATGAAAACTGGTGTCCTTGCTGCTTGTACTGCCTTTGTTTATGTGAACAGTGCACTGATTTGGATAAGTGGCATCTGTAACAGGTGATGCAAGTACACTAAGGGTACACAAAGGGTGGATGGCTTTCTTGTTGCCAAAGAGACAACTCTTTGCAACTGGGAGGTGGAATTGTACTTCTGCAGAACTGATTGCTGTCAGCTTGGGGCTTACTTGGTTCTCCCATAGTTACTGTCCAGCCTCACCAGTGCTAACACACCACAGTGTGAGAAATAGTTTCTAAAAGAGAAGGACGACCAGCTGTGTCCTGAGAGGAAGCATTGGAAAGGAAACCATGGGAAACCATGAGCTACAGTTACTCCTTTTTCCTATTACCTCATGACTGCACACTTCAACACTGAGAATCATATTTCAACATACACTCTTCTCATTCCTTTCCCCATCATGTCAAACAACTAATTCATGTGGATGTCAAGACCAAAGCATTCATATAAGCATCAGCTTGAGGAAGCTTGTCACCTACAATGTACAATGGAGCTCCTAAAATGGCTTTTTTTTTTTTTTTCCCTGTGATGTGACACATCCTCTTTTTCACTTCCTGATATCCACAAAAGGTGTGAATATAATATCCTGGAGTTCCCTACCCTGGATCAACTTTAACTGAAGCTTTACTCTGTCTCCAAAATGAAAGGGGACATGTTAAAAAAGGGCTAGGCTCATTATTCTTTAGTAACTGGAGAACTCAGAAAAAATCAAGCTTGCCCTAAGTGACCTATTTGCAGTGCTCTCTTAGGCAAAGTTCTTAGTAAAATATTTTCTCCACCAAAGAACTTCGTAATTTGGTGAGCTATTTTTGAACCTTATAAGAAAAATTGATTTTTCCATCTAAAAATCCTATGTAGCTCTAGTTGCCTTTACAGGGTTTGCTTCATTGATGAAGTGCAAGCAGCAAACAATGAGTACAAGTAGGATGATCTCTTGACTTCACTCCATCTTCAGGCTGTCAATTGTGGAAATTATAACAAACCTTGCAGTAAACAAAACTGTAAATCTCTTTCAGCTATTAGACAGGTTCTCATCTATTGATAAATCTACATAATCTTCCTTACCTTAGGCAGCAATCAAGGCATTGCAGACATGTCCTCATAAAAACCTAAGGAGGAGAGGATTTTTCAAGGCAGATACTGCAGTAATTCAAAGTTGACTTACTGCAACCTTTATTTCTTTTCTTCTTTTTCACACAAGCTGAAAAGTGAGGAATTTGTAATTCTGGAAATCAATTTTTATCAAGAACTTTTAATAAAGACAAACAATATTAACTATTGTTTAATGATTAATTAGATATAGTTGGATTTATTTAATTAGAATAGTTTTCAATTGTAACATCTGGTTTTACCAGAATAGTAATATCAGTGCACAAAATCCTCAAGGAGAAGTATTTAGATGAAGACAATTTCTGGAGTCTGAAATTACAGTCAGAAACATCAGCGGATGTTCACACACAACATCTTGTGTTCCAGGAATTTATTACTGTTTCAAGAGTCTGTAAAAACTTACATCAGCAAACCCATAGAGACAAATTCTCAGTTAACTTAAGCCTCAGTTACACTCAGCTCAGTAGAGCAATGTTGATTTACCTCAAATGAGAGTTTGCACAAAGTAATTTCAAATATTTCCCTCGGTACAGAGTAAGCAAAGATATAAATTCATAATTATACATCAGAATTTGGTATCTGGCCAGCTTTTAACCCCATTTAAAAACAGAGTAATCCCTACAAATTATTATGCATAAAACAGAGAGGTCTAAATTAAAAATCAATAAACCTAGCACAGAGAGCAACATTTGTAACATGAAAGAAATATAATGGAGGCATAAAAAAAAACAACAAAAAAGCCAAAATGTGTTGGTTACTATGTAGAGCAAGCTTTGCTCAGCTGTCAGGGTTTTTCCTCACCCTATGAAGCTTTGAATCATTTTGCAGTAAGCAAAATGACTTTAAAATAGAGATTACAGTAAATGAACAGACAGCTGAGCTTAAACACAAACTGGATGCAAGGTCTATACAAGCCAAGTTTACCTTGCACTTCTGTAGGGGAAACAGCCTGGTTTGTCTGGGTAGCACTGACCACACTGTGGGCACTTGACATGGTATTAGCTTGAGGGGCAGCCATGAGAAATTCACTCCATATCTATTTCTCTGTATAAGAAATTCCTGCTGCCCTGGCTGTTCATGAGTGGGACACCAATAATGAGCATCCCTTGCAATCTTCCTCTAGCTTTTATAATGATGAAAAAAATATCACTGCTTCTGTAAACCACAACTTTCTCAGCAACTTGAACTAAATGCTGGTTATTTCAGATACCAATTAAACTGTATCAGATCTCTATAAAATAAATCAGCAATGAAATAATTGCCCCTGACAAGATGACAAAGTTCCAAAGTTCTTAACCCAATAGAACTGAAATGGCTGGATTTCAAAAAACCAGCAGCTGATTCTTGCCCACTATAAAGACTTTTTATCTTTTGTTCTCCATTCTGCCATGTGCAACAGCTGAGGATATTTTGCATGGTAACAAATTTATAGATCCAATTTTCTCAGCTCTCCTTGAAAGCTCCATGCTCGTTCCCACCAAATCTTTGTAGACACTGAGGCTGCAGAACTGCAGTCAGGAATTTCATGTTGGTCAAGGGTTACACTCACTGTACTCCCACAGTTCTCAAGATCCTAGTCCGCTCATATTGCACATAGGGTGGGACTGTGAGATATAGTTGAGGTCTGATTGGCAGAGCTGTCCTGAATCACCATCTCTGAGTGAAAAACCACCACACTGATATCCTTTCTTTCCAGTTATTTATTTTATCCAGTAAATACCATGTTTCCTTGTTTTTGAAAGTTGTTTTATGGAGAACATTTAGTTCTACACTCAGACTAAACCATGTGGTTTCTACACTCATACTAAAGCATAATATGTATGCTGCACATATGCCTGCTAAAAACTGGTTTTAAGAATAAATTTCCAGCTGTAAATAGATTCCATCAGCTTACCCTTTTTCCTGCTCCAGTGTCTGGCACAATAGCCATGCACCAGAGCTGTGCAGAGCAGTACAACTGGAACATTGCACAACTACCAGACACATTGCAAGAATGATAAATAAGGGTTCTAGCAGATGGAAGCTCTTCCCTAGTTGCTATTTTGCAAAGTGTAAAAAAGCACAGATCACTACAGCAATGAGATTTGTCTGAGCTGCCACTAACAACCTTTGAAGAAAGATACTTACAACCCCTGGGAAAAAGTCAGGGTGCTCTGTGACCTTTTGCAAGTATGATTTATTAACATCCAACTAAAATGGTTACAGAGACAAAAATAATAAATCATGTTGTACATCAAGGTACTCCAATGTTATTAAAAGTTTTTGGAGTGAAGCAGAAAACAGGGACGGTCCTGACTAGAGAGAGACTTCTCAAATATCTGAAAATCAGCAATAATTCTAATACATAAGATACCATTCCTCATTCTGCAATCACTAATGCCCTATCAAAACAAACAACAAATACAGCATTTAGCAGCTTTGTTTATGTAATTCCTCATACATGTGGGATGTTTTTCCAATACTGGAACTAGCAAAATACTGTTAACAGAAAGAATTTCTGATTCTCAGGGATGCCAACCATCCCCAAGGTGTGGAGCTGACAGAGGTCATCACCTCTTGTGGATCAACATCCCAAACATTCTCATAAGCTTTATTACAGTTTTGTTTTAAACATTAAAAACACCAAATCCACAATTTATATTATAAAAATGAACCATTTAAAATAATTCTTTAATATATGGCAACTTCTTATGTGTAAAATTTCTCTTACTGCTTTCAAAAAACTGCAGGAAGAACAGTATCTAAGAACTGAGCAGTACAGTAATACATTTGGTGGTAAGTTACAGCATTTACTAAGTTTCAAAAGGTAAGCCAGATAATGTGCAGTTTCTTATGAGCCCACAGCTGCTGAACTTACACCCACCAGTAGCTAAAAAATAGAAAGGATGAGTTAACAAACACTGTGAATTTTATTTATTGTAGATATAATTCATGAATGAAAACACACTCAAGCAAAAAACCCTTTCATTTTAATGTCACTCTTTGAACAGCATCATCTCATTCTAGCCCTTGCAAGATGTATTCAGTTATGCAGATGGGTTGGATGTCATCCTCCTCTCAATCAAAATGCACCATGGGCCAAGTTTTGCACTCCTGTTCAGCTTGCCCCCTCTGCATGAGTTGTACACAAAAAAGAAGCCATACTGAACAAAGCAAGATACGCTGAAAATTTCCTGCTCTGCCAAGCTGGTCATTTGGAGAGACAACACAAGAGCAGATTCAAGGACATTCGTAATTAGGATCTGCTGAGCAGATATAGCTGCATATTTCCATAGCACACTACCCTTACCAGGTCTGACTGCAGAGTGTAAGAAAGTCTTATTCACAGTCAAGGAAAAGATACAGAAGGAATTTATGGGGAAAACTACAGCCTCTGTGTATGATTTATCATTTGTTAAATGGACTGTTTTCCTATTCATCAGGTTTTTTTAATAAAGATAAAAATGGGACACTGAATCAGGGACCACACAGAAAACCTGAACAGGACTGTAAACAGCTGAGGGAAAGTGGGGGACATGGAAAAGGGTGAGGTCTTTGTTAGGTTGGGCTTTTTGTGGGAAGGTTGTTTGTTTTGAGACCAGCAATGGACCATTGTGCAACGTGAAAGCTGTCCCTGGTTGGGCCCTAATTTCTGGTCCCATAAACTGGTGTTCTTTCTGTACAGTGATCTAGATTCAACACTAAGCTGCCAGATAATAAGGTGACTGTGTTTGCAACTATTATGTCCTTTAGGGACCAGATTTTAGAAGAAAGCAGCAATCCGGTTTCCAGTCCTTC
>VWYI01021250.1:0-96634 GCA_013399455.1 Anthoscopus minutus | reverse complement strand
AAACAGCATGGGAATGAAAACTTCTTCTCTTTCAGAAATAGCCTTTATTTTTTTCTTTTTGCTTAAGTAAATTGCTTTAATGATTCATTCCACAACAGTCAAATGTCTGCAGGAAAATATTGCCTTTGAGGGTTATCTAAATAGTTACTCAACTTAGTATAAGTTCACAGTGGAAGATGGAATCTACATTAATAACATGAAATATGAAAAAATACCCTGCCTGTGATCTATAAAAAAATCCATGAGTGAGATTAACTATCCTTGACTAAGAAACTTTCCCTTGTTATAAAAATCAGACTGAAAATCCATACATATATCAGTAATGGAAAGATTTTGCTATTTATTATAATACATATATATAATGAATGTTAAATTTTAGACCTTTTGGAAATCAGAATTTTCATTTTTTTTCCTCTGAAATCCTGTATTTCTGAGTACCTTACTGATTTCTAGTACTTTTCTCCCCGCCCCCCCCAGTTCTTTCCCACACAGGAAACTTACTAGAGAGCAGAAATCCAGGGTAAAATCTAGCACAGAAAAAACCAAACCTTAAGCAAAAAATATTTTCTTTTTTTTTCTTCTGCTTCCCTGCTTTTACCTGATCTTTCTCTTAGTTTTTTCTTTTGTCATTATAGCCACAGTGCTGGATTTTAGTAAAGAAGGCAGAAGAAAGGAGGGTGTTTAAATAAATTTAAAAGTGTTCTTTTAAGATTTATTTTTAAAAGTATTTTTATAACTAGCTCAAGGGAGATTTTTATTCTCATAGGAATTGCCATACTAAATTGATTAGCCACTCATCCTGACATTGTTATTCATCTTCAGAAGTTGAGGGGTTTAGTAAAAGGAACTGATTAGAAATGCACTATACAATTCCATACTATCCTATAGAAAACAAACAAAAAAAAGGCTTCTTCTGTCAGCCACCATTTATCCTGCAAAGATAGTAGGAATTAGTGAAATTGTTCTATATTGGATAAAGACAAGTTTAATTACTAAATTATTCACTGTTACTGGTGGACATTTGGAAAGGGTGCACACTAAAGCCTGGACTTTTTCTATTTATAATATGAACTGATATATCACCATGCCAGACTCACAGCTACATAAGCTGAGAAAATTGCACTGTTGACAGTCACATCTTTTACCAAGTAAGAGCAGAAATTCTATGCCACAAATCCAGATTCAAGGGTTATATACCCAAACCTTTCCCTACCATATGTTTAGCCTGAGATTTTGATCTAACACAGTGACAGTTGGATATAATCTTTATTGGTCTTACCTTTGCAGAGGTTAAATGCACAAATGAAACCAGCCTGTGTGGATTTAACTAGATTTTTAAAATGATATGAACAGGGTGGCAAAATGCACACACAGAAAATACAAGCATCTTTACTTTTCTGACCCAGGTTTGATTTGATTCAGCACAGAAGCATAGAAAATGTTAAAGGTCTGGGTTATGTTTTTGAAAGAAGACTCCATAGAAAATATGCACACAAATTACTATAATGAAGGACAGTTGGCAAAAATGATAAGAATGATAAGGGAAGAAAGTGAGCATATTTCAGTCTGAAATAGTCTTTCGCTATCACAAACCATCTGTTCCCTCAAAGAGTTGGAATGATGCTTAGCCATGTTTTCCTAGCTGGAAATAAGAAAAAGAAAGTATTTCTGTCAAATCCTCATGATCATGCTAGCAATTTTATAATACCATGGTTCTGAAAATCATTTCTTTGAAGTCAGACTCCCTGGAAGCATTGAATTCACAGTTTGTGGCAATGTCTTAATGTAAATCAACAAATCATTCCACTGGACTCTTATTCTTGCACTCCAAACCAAATAGAAATATTCTGTGTTCAATACTAAATCACTGCTTTTAGGAAAAAATAAACAAACACATGAAGAAAGAGCTTCAGAGCAAGCTACATTTTGATCAGGAAATGAGAGATTAGTTTTTGTCATTTTCTTCCCCAGTTCATCCCAGACAACATGGGAGCTGTTTGATTTTTAGACTTGGCATTTAAAACAACGACATAATGAGACACACCACATTTAAAAAATTCTTCAGTAGGAGGAGTCACAATTTAAATTGTTAGCAAATATTTTTAAGTAATTGACAGGTAATTATTATTTTTTAAATTTTCTGGCTACACGGTTCAATTTGAAACTTTTGAACTAAAATTGGATGTATCTAAAGTTTGTGAAGTAACAATGCTAACTCTAGGTTTAAGTTCAGCTGAAATTTGCCCAAGCCTTTTCAGATGCTGCTATAGGAGTGAAGCTGCCTCATTTGAACAATTTTCTGAAGCAGAAGCTTCTTAGCGAGGAATAATGTCAGATTGTGACTTATAACCCATTTCTTCAATGCCACTTACATCATCTTGTAACTAATCATGGAGAGGTCAAAAGATTTCAAGAAGACAACTGACTTAATAGAGTCCTATTAGCACAGGTCAGACAGCAAAATGGGATTCTAAAGTTACGCAGTCCCAGTGTGTCTTTGCTCAAGTCACATGGAATAGATGTGCAGCTCTGGGGTTTTTTTTTCCATTTTCAAGCAAAATGAATTTATGACCATGCCCATGTGCTGCATTATGTGTTAAATGAATGCATCAAGCAGCAATCCCTCAGTAGCACAAATAATTCTGTACTTTGCTGACACATACTGCCTTAAGGTAGAAGAAGAATTTTCTCTTTGCTGATAGGGGCTCCCGGCCTATTATTTCTTCCAAGTTCTGTTAAATCGCTTCAACCAATTAATTTGAAAGGAATTTTTAATAGTAAAAAATATTTCTTTAGTCATTCGTCCTCAACATGTGATTTAGGCAATTTTGGTATGGAGTTTGAGAGATCCCTGGTTGTGTGCAGTTAAAAGGGAACTACAGGCAGCAGCACCTGGCCATTCTCAGCAGGTTTCTGTGTCACTCATGCATAAATAATGTTCACTGGCACCTCAGGGGTGGGTTCATCAGGAGAAGTTTTTGAGTGAAAAAAACTTTGAGTAACCATTTTGGCTAAGGGCAGATAAATCCATACTGATAGCAGTTATCAGAAGCAAAGCTGTTGATAGGTATATCCAAAAGATTCTTCAAAGCTCCAAAACATCATTTTGAATTCTAGGAGTCTAGGATATTTATAAGGTTGAACAGGTGGTTGGGGAGAGGGATAGAGAGTTAATGGCTGCTGAATGAGATCCATTTATAGGATGGAGTTTCAGATAACCTGTGAATCACCATTGCGAAACTTTCTTGCAGTTTGAATTCTCACTGTGTACTGTATCACTCATACCAATCAGAGTGCAAAAGACCAGATTTTTGGTGCTCACTCGACAGTCTCAAGCCAAACTCTAAAGCTTTCTTATTTAGAAAATATGATATAGAGATATCTCAGAATTTGAGAGCAGGTCAACGTGGCACCAGTGAAATAACACGTTTTAGTGACGTTCAAATTCCTTTAGTCTGTGACCAACTTCCATGTAGCTGTTTAGTGATGGATCTGGTTGTTAATGTGCCAGATTTCATAGCTGTGGTTCTTCAGACTCTGCGACATGCTCATTTTAAGATTAAACAAAGCAGTCCTTACAGCACAGCAGTAAGCTAAAACACGAGCCAGATTCACATGTACTGACACCAGCACCAGAATGGAGCATCAACGCAAATAGGCTATTACAAAAAAAAAAAAAAAAAAAAAAAAGGAGAATGGGAATTTTAGGCATGCCTTGGAAATTTCAAGTGGATCAAACTGAATTTACTGAAGCTGGAATTCAGACAATATGCTGGAAGCATATCAGCCTGGCCTAAGTTAAGCTAACTATGAGTGATTTAAGGAACTGACCAGGGATTGGGTTGTACTCCTTCAGATTGCTGGTAATTTCAGATATATCATTTATGATAAGCAAGTGGGAATGATGGCTGTTATCCTGTGATCAGTGAGCAGATGGATCCCATATTTCAGTAGGAAATAAAGCTACAAATGACACAGCCAGATAATGATGGCTTTTGCCAATAGCCTTTGATAGAATATCTTTTGTAATAAAATAAGATCCTTGTGTATGGTCTATAAAACAGCATTTCAGAAAAGGCTTTGAAAGATTTTTATTTTTTCCTTTTAAATAATGTGCTTCTGCAACAATATCTACAAAGACACAGGCCAAATACTGAACATCTGTATATCTTATTTCTTATTTTGAACAGACACTTGGCACATTCACAGATGTATTTTCCTGCAAATAATATAAATCAGAAAATGCATTATCATTTCCATTAGTTCTTTATCAAAAAGAAAAAAATATATCATTTTCATTTCATTGTAAAATTTTTTATCCATTCTGCCACCCTTGAAAACTAAAGCTTATGACACTCATTACAACACAGTCTTAGTCACTCAGCTAATTTAGGACTTACCTTCCCCTAATTTATTTTAGGATCTGTCATTAAAAGTGCATCACACATTATTTCTTATTTTTCCCCAAAAGCTATGATCAAGGGCCCACATTTTGGATTTCTCTCTCCTGCAAGTATCATATATCAAATCATTGGCCAAGAACACTAAATCTTAAATCTTCTCAACTTTCCTAAAACACATATTGCTGTCACTACGTTACTAAAACTGTTCCTGTTATTGTAATTATTTATATTTGTGCCTCAGCCAAAGTTCAGATTTGTAATTAAATGTATTATGCCAATGAAAAGATTCATCTTTGAAAAACCGTGGTGTATGACACAATGCAACATAGTATGAGACTTGCAGCTGCCTTCCTCACATGCTTTGCTGGTCTTTGAGTTCCTGTCGCTTCATTTAACCAACTGGTTGCACATTGCATAAAACAAGCTTCTCATATTATGTCTGAATTTTTTTTCAGTTTCTTAGTATTGTTTTCCTCTTTCAAATAACTTCTATACATGAATGTAATCCTGCATTCTGTTATGAATAAAAAAGGTCTCCTTCCAGTCTAAACAAAAGCAGAACATATATCACAAACAACAAAAGCTAGAAAATAAAACCCAGAAGTTTTAGTGTTGTGTGTGGAGAAAAAGGACAAGAACACTCATGATGAAAAAATTCTTTTAATAGGAACAGAATGGAGTTGCATTGGTGCATAAAATAGCATGTGCTTCCTACCACTCACATTCCAGAGCATTTTCATTTGTCAAAGAGGATCTTCACAGGCCATTTTAGTGACATGGAAAAGGAGGGAAGATGAAGTATGCAAAGTGAATTATGAATTCCTGAGATAAAGGCACCTCTACAAAATGGAGTTTAGATGATATTAAGTGAAAACATTGTTACCCTCTTCAATCTGTTTTAAGTCCTACGATCAGGAATGCACACTGAAATTTACCCCACGTGAGAATATGACATCTCCTCAGAAACAAGAGAAAAATATAACAAGAAGTAAAAATACTTACCAGGTGGAAGGGAAAGATACAAAGAAAACAATATGCAGATGCAGGTTGATTGTTGCCTGTTCCTGTTCTCCTACTACTTCTTTTTACCAAAAAAATAATATGAAGTGAAAGGTGCAATATGCCCCAACTGAAACCAGCACAGCCTGTTTCATGCTAAAAGTACATTCCATGAGAATATGATTATGATTTGCTGACCTGGCAGAAAATACCTGATTTGTATCAGATTAAGAAACAGGGAATTTCTAGTCTTCTCTTCATTAAAGGAGAATTATCAGTGTTTCCCTCAACTTACCAATTACTAATCTGGAAAGCTTTTCTTCAAAAATATTCAGTCCATTGCTGTGCTTTGGGAAATGAAACAGTTAACCTTAGCTGTTGACATCTGTGGGTTTTTCCATAAAGGACAGAAACAATTTAATTCTGCTACACATCTTCCCTGTACAGCAGCATCACCCAAAATGTATATTACTTTGCTTTAATAAAAAAACATTGTGTTTCCTTAACTTAAAAAGCTTAATTACAATGACTCTCATGTGAGTGTTTTTAAAAGCCTCCTATGTGCCCAAGCTGTCAACTTCCAAAGCTAAAATAAGTTTCAGTGCTGCACATGTTGACACCTGTGCTCAACTTGAAATTCCTGACACTGATCCATCCACAGAGACAAGCAAGTCTAGTATGTGTTAGTAGATACAGTCCAAACACTGAGTGTTTATGGTTGTTTTCTTTCTCTTTCTTGGGAGTGTTCTCCCAAGTTTTCTTGGGAGAAAGTTAAGAACCTCACCCAACCATGAGAGAAGCAAAAAAGAAGCAGCTTGCTTCTTCCTTCATGTGGAAGTGCATCTAACACTGAAAGAAATTGTAATGAAATGTAATTGCAACACTGGAAGATGTTAAGAAGGGTAGCCATTAACACTTTTATTGCAAGGGCAAGAATCAAACTTTGGCCAAAGAGTCAAGACTTGTCATTTCCTGTCCTAACAACACTTCAATTTCATCTAGCAACTCTTAAAACTGCTTGCTAACTTTTTCTGTTTATATATTCAGTTACAAATTGTTATAAAGAATTTAAAGCAAAACCAGGGAGGGAGATAATGCGTATTAGCAATTCATAAATTGTTCTGTCTAAGCTGGTGTGCAATTTTGTTCAGTATTTGATGAGCATTCCTGCAAAAATGTGCTTGGGAACTGCAGATTCTCTCATTCTGGAACACTATCCCTTGTTACTTTGCACAGTAACTACATGGACACAGTGGTGCAAAATATATGAACCCCTAAGTGTCCCTGGAACTAAGTTTTACACTGCAGAAATATAAATGATTATGAACAGCCTGTTACCTTATTTTCACAGTACACATGGACTTTGTGTGTGAGCACGTCCCAGAACACTTCCCACCATTTGAATTATGGAGGACCGGATTTTACCTCACAGCTCTTACTTTAAGCACAGATTTCCTCAGCTAACAGCCCTCCTGGATTCCAAGGGCCTGAAAAGAGGCATCACACATGGAAAAAAAAGTGGAGCAGGGGGAGCTCAGGAAGCCAATCAGTGCTGGAAATGTTTCTGAGCAGCTACAGAAGAGCTTGTGTGCATCTTCCTGAGACTCATCACTAATTGTCTTGAAGTCTGACCCTGCTAAACTCTTACAGAGAAAATGACAGATTTCAGCTTAATTAGCTTTTGTTTCCTTGAGCACACACAAACCAGTGCTGCATTTAAGCTCTTGCTGATCCCGTAGTGTCAGAAGGAAGCTGAAGGATTTCTCCCATTCTTTCTCCCCCTCTGACACCCGTCTCTGCTAATGAACGGCTAATCAGCCAGGCTGTGCCGAGCACCTCTTCTCCTGCAGGAGCTGGAAGTGCTTTACCAGCTGGATGCAGAGCCAGCCCTGGGACACGCTGGCAGAATTCCCACTTACTTCAATGGGACCAAGATTGATCCTACATGAGACATTATCAACTGCAGCCACCTGTGGGGAGGGAGTGGGGGAACACAGGGGAGGGAGAGGGGGAACACAGCAGCTGTTTAGCAGCGCATGGTAACACAGAAACAAGAGTTCAGGCTCGGAAATGAAGAATGCCGTATCCAATTGCAACTGCAGGTGGAATTTAGGTGAGCAGAATGCTACTGCCGCAGTTGGGATTTGGCATCAGCTTTCAGGCCAGCAGTACCCTGAGACCTTTCCCAGCAAAGGGTCAGGAGCACAGTGGTCTAATGGACACAGCATGGGACTGGGAAACAGGCATCCTTGAGAGCAGCGATGCGGCTGTCCTTGGAAATAACATGCTGACCGTCTGTTAGCAAATTAGCCTCTTTAACCTTCCATAAATCCCCTGAAACCCAGGGTGCTGTGCTGAAGGCTAGAACAGGAGGTGGACCAGTCAGCCTATTTATTTTCCTGCCTAGAGATATTTTTTTCTCAAAAAATTACTTTCTGCCCGTAACTGTGGACAGATGCAGCAATGCCTGATTAAAAAAATGAACAAAACTTCCTTTTCCCAGTTATCCCCATAATGAAAACATTTTGAGGGGTACAATCACACTCTAGAGCCAAAGGTGCTCCAGAGACAGCCCAAGATGGATGGGTGATCAATTTGGCTTGAGGGTAAGTTTAAAGCACAATGTCAGCGTAGACTTTAAGGAAAATGGTTGTTGCTAATCATCTAGAAATGCATGCATTAAAAAGCTATTATTGAATTTAAATTAATAAGCATAGAGCTGCCTATTGTGTATTGCTCTGCCTCAACCACTGTGCAGCCCACAGCTTCTCTAAGCTGTCTGTAAACTTACTCTGGTGGCCTTAAGCACTTTCTCAGCAGAGTGGTGAATCTAAGTCCTCACTCAGGATAGATTTCTAAGAAAGACTTTTGAGATTACTGAACCCTGCCTTAACACCCTTGCTATTTCCATAACATGCTGTGGACTTTATTTCCCAGAAATCTTATGTTTTATGCTGTTGTTTTATATGGGGTGTATAAAAAGAGGTTACAGTTACATGAGTTTAAAAAAGAGGCAATACCTCAGATTTTTCTGTTATAGTACTAATGAAATATACATTTGTTTCAGTTACCCTTGCATTTAAAATTGAAATATGTAATAAGCCAACAGGCCTGGAAAAATGTAGATTATTTAAGCTATACTTCTGTAATAATGTCAACTCAATGAGCTGAAACATGTACAAATAGATACTTCAGTCTTATTGCTGTATAAATAGTTGTATTACAGAGTGAAAATCACCCTAATTCTCAAAATCAACCTGAGAACCACTCATGCCTTACAAATTAAAAATGGCATACAATTCCTGTGCTGGGAAGAGTGATAAATTTCATTTTAAGAGAAAACATAATCTTCCTTGATCAAAAGTGAGATATTAATCATAATCCTTGAAGCCAGTTCATTTAATGTGACTTTTTATTTTGCAGTTTGGAGATAATATGCTTTTTCAATCTCTCCTTTCTTCCCAGCCAAGTGACATTCTAAGACAGTCACTGGGGAAGATGGGATGGAGATGCATCATCATCAAAACCAAAAAATAATGTAAATATTTGGAAATAGTATTTTTTCATTTTTTTCATTTGTATTTTCATAGACTCGTATGCTTTGCATCCAGATTTACAGCCAAGACACGTTCACAGGCAGTCTTAATAGGCAGTCTTAATATGTGATCAGTACAATTAATTTTTACAAAAGGCATCCTGGGAGAAAGTTACATGATGTCTCTGAAGGAGGATATGAAAAATCCCTGATGCCGATTTATCTTTGGACTTCTGGGGGTTTTTTTAGTTTGTTTTGTTTGATTTTTTTGGTTTTTGCAAAGAGAAGTTTGAAAGTGCAGATTTAAAAATATTTTAAGAAAAATAAATCATAAATTAAAAAAATATATACCTTCTATAAATCTAACTGCAGTTTCAGCTCAGGTTAAGGAAGTTCACTATGATCTTTGAACTCTCAGCATAGTCATTCAAGCCTTAAGATTTTGTGTCTTACCAATAGACTGTGCTGTCTCCATACCAAAATACCTGCCAAGACTTCTGTTCCTATTATTGCTTTGACATATATTACACCACCAGAAAGCATCTGGCCTTGGACATGGTCCCTCTTAGTAGGAGAAATAACATGAAAGAACAAAAGAACAGAATACAAAAAAGCAACCAAACACACACATACACACAAAACAAAGTGAATAAAAACCAACCAACCAAAAACCCAAAAAATTCTGAAAAACCCAGACCACTAAAAGGGGCCCACCCAAAAAAAATCAAACTGACAAAAAACACTCCACTCCTCAAAAACAATTCCCAAAATCCAACCAAAGCATTTCTATATCACAGAGGGAAGGGAGAAGAATATGAAATATCACCAAAACTGAGATGTGTTGGGGTCCTTACAGATATCACAGCCACCTGTTTGGATACAAAGACTTCTTGGCTTATACTATCAGAACTAATACACTGACGTTGTACCAGCAGTCCCTATTAAAATAAAAATTTTATTACCTGGAAATGTTCTTCTGTTTTTACATCAGGTAGTAAATCTTACGCTTTTGAGCACAAAATACTTTAATTTTAAATTTTACACAGCAACCACCTGAGCAAAAAGAGAAAGGAGACTTCTCAGCAACAGTCCCCAAAATTTTCTTTGTGAATGGAAACTCCATCTGATCTCCAATTTACCTCACAGTGTCTGGTTTGCATCTGCAACTGAATGCTAAAGTTAATGCTATGGAAAGTCTTCACCTGAAGGCAGACTGTGATACCATGACTGAGTACGGGTGTTTATATGTCACAAAACACCTGATTCCAAAGTCCTCCTCCATGTAAAAGTGGCATTATCTGCTAGACCAGAGGCTGAAAGGCAGGAGACAATGGGCTTCCTGGGAAAAGACCAAGCAAGTAAAAAATGAGTCTTGCCACAGCTGTCATACTGGCTGTTTCAGATACACATTGGCAAGTGAGACCCTCAAGGTTAAAGTTTGTTATGTATCCTTACCTGCACAGAAAAGGAAAACAAATACTGGTGTTTCTCACACATTTTAGTACAACCACTATTTTGATATATGGAAAAAATTCTTATAAATCTGTTTTGTAGAATTAATAATTAAACTCTTTTCACATGACTGCATTTTTTCTTCTGTAATGAACTTACTTTACAAACCTCAAAATCTGGATTACAACTGCAAAGAATGTCACACTTCAGCTAATGACAGCAGCCTAGCTCAGGGTAACATTAGCAACACTAGGGTAAAATATTACAAGAGAGACCATTTAAAGTTTATAAAATGTAACAGAATATATTAGAGAGACATGTGGGCTTAATTTTCCGTTCATGTAGATGTAATTCCTTAGACCTCCATGTCTCATCTACAACTGTGTGCAAAAAGAGCCAGGCCAATACACTCCACAGAGCAACACAACAGATTTGGGATTTGACTACCAGACTTTAAATAGACTACAGTGTTCAGTTCCAGAAAGATTTTAATCTCTACTGTCAATGGAGACTGAGATGAACCTTGACTCTGGAAATCACATTTGCTTTGTGAAAATTAGTCTCTGTTACAAAATAAATAGAAAATAAGAATTTGTATATGCATTCTGGTACACATATGCTTGTATGAAAAAAAGTCAGCAAACTCAAATTCCACTATGTGTTACTAAATATTGAGACATTATTATGGGACACAGGCTGATTACATGATCAGTGAGTAATGATAACAAATAATTATTTATTATCTCAAATGTCAAATGAAGATCAATACCCATAATGGTTCCAATAAGATGTTCATACCATTTGAGCTGTAGGGATCTTCTGATCTCAAAAGCACATGAACCAGGGGACATCTGTTGAATTTAGCCTAATTATTTCATTATGAATGACATAAGAACTGGGGACAAAATCCACATATGAACTGGAAAGTACTCATGTTCTTAGATACCTCAAGCAGCTTAACTGCTTAGAGGGGAAAGTATATGCTTATGGCACAATTCACACCTGTTGTTGGAATGGCTTCCAGTAACAGAACCAGTTTATCAGAGCAAGTGTTAATACTTTATTCCTTTTTCTGCTAATCCCATTTTCTGTTTTATTTTAACTGACTGTAAGATTGCTGCAAAGTTTAGACCCCTGTTGGGCTTTAAAGCTTGTATCAGTTTTCAGCATTTTTATAAGTACTGCTCACATTGTATTGGTTATTCTAATAATCTGCTTGAAATCACTTTGTTTCAGTCAAGCACTGACCTGTTGCCGAAGTATGGTCAATAGAGAGGTCTTGTTAAAGGAAAAGATAATGTATTAAGAACCTATTGAATGCATATTCAAATAAATATTCTATATCATATAGAAGCAAAGATTAGAATCACAGAACCACAAAACTGGAAGAGACCTTTTGGACCATTTAGTCCAGCTGTCAGCCCAGCACTGCCCCTGTAGCCCTTGAACCACTAAACCACATCACTCACCCAGATGTTCCAGATCCAGGTGCCTCTTGAATATCTCCAGGGATGGCAACTCCACCACCTCTCTAGGAAGCCCATTCCAATGCCTGACCACCCAGGCAGCAAAACCTTTTTTTCTAATATCTAATTTGAATCACCCCTGTCTCAGCTTAAGGCCATTTCCTCTCATCCTCTCACTTGCAGGCACAGCAGAAAAGGCTGGCCCACACCTCACTACACCCTCCTTTCAGGAGTTGTGGAGTGATGATGTCCCACATGAGTCTTCTCAAGACTAAACACTCCCAGCTCCCTCAGTTATTCCCCAGATGCTCTGCAGTCACTTCACAATCCTTGCCCTTTGCTGGACACATCCCAACATTGCCTTGTCCTTTTCAGACTGAGGGACAGAAATGGACACAGCACCTGAGGTGCAGCCTCACCAGTCGGAGAACAGGGGGAGAATCTCTTCCCTGGTACTGATGGCCACACTTCTCCTGATCCAGACCAGGTGCCATTGGCCTCCTTGCCCCCTGGGGACATGCTGGCTCCTGTTCAGCCACAGTGGACCAGCATTCCCAGGTCATTTTCCATTGGGACACTTTCCAACTTCTCTACCCCGGACTGCAGCATTGCAGGGTTTTTTTGTGGCCGAAGTGCAGGGCCTGGCACTTGGGCTTGTTGAACTTCATGATATTTGGATCAATGCACTAAGGGATCTGTTTAAAAGCTAGTTACTAATTTAAAGGCAACTTTTTTCCAGTCTGTACCAAAAATTCATTCCATTTAGACTTTTACTGTGCTCTTGAAAGAGGCAGGGCTCAGTTTAAATACAGGCCTGTTGTGGTTCATAGTACAGCTCACAGCAGCCCAGCTGACCCCCAAATAATTGAACTGAAATTTAAGCAGACTTCAAGCTGAGTCTCTAAATTACACAAAAGAGGAAACCTTTTTGAAAAGTGAAGGATACTCCTCTGTTACAGTTTCTGATCCAGCTCATCTTCTGAACCTCCCTCTGAGACTGCAGGTTGTAGAAAAGACCCACTGCTCCTCCTGTTCTGCTCCTGTTCCTGTTCCTGTTCCTGTTCCTGGGTTTGCATTGCCGAGTCCTGCCTAACAAAACCCTGCCTTACCTCCAGTAGTGATTCTCAATCTATCCCTCTCATTCCTTGGTCTCCAAGGTCCTCTGGCTCCCTTGCATGTGTATTACCTGCACTGTACAAGATGTGCTACCCCTGCCAGCTATAGTATCCATCTTACCCAATGTATCAAATCACAGATTTTATCTATGCAGGATTATTAAATATGTTCCCAGGGGTGGCATGAACCCAATACAACACACTGGTTTGTAGGATATTTAATTTATTTCCCATGGTGGAAGAAGTCTTATATCTCACTTGGGCTTTTATGCTACCACTGTACCCCAGACTGATGAGGTCATTTCTTTAAGAAGAATCTCATTGCAAGAACATTTGAAATAAAAGAAATGAAAGTAGTTTTTAAGAGCAATAACATTTTAATTCAACCATTTAAACTTATGTTCCCAGTACTGAGACCCTTATCCCAGATCTCTACTAAAGTCAGCTGGAGGGGCAGGTTCATTTGTAGAATACAAACCTCCAATCATACCTAAACATATGTCAGATTATTTAGTTTTCAAGGAGGAGAAAAAACATGAAAAAAGACCCTGCTTTGTTTTTTTATAAAATAGGCAAACATGTGATGAGAGTTGTCAATTGAAGTACCATGTCACCACAGATGAGAAGAGTGGATCCTTTGCCAGTGCCTCCAAATGCAACCATTCCATAGCCTTGGTGTGGTTCCACTCATTTCCTTAATGCCCAAGCCAGAGAAATGGGACTTTATGGACTGATAAAAATCTAATAAGGAATAACCAGGCAGATTCTGTATGGTGACAGCATAATCTTCCAGCCAAGAATATTAAGTATCCCTGTGCTTTATATGTAGTAGTTTAATACCCCCCATACCTTCTTTAAGTAGTCTTAATTGGCCTTAAAATCAAGGTACCCAAATTGATGAGCCTCTTGTGAAATGTCTGGTCTACATTATTTTGCAGCAAAAATGCCAAAAAGTTCTCTGCATGTTCTCAAAGTACTGTATGACTGGTTAGTATCTTCAGCATCAGTCAGTCTGCTGATTAAAGGTCCTGTGCTGAGAAATTCCCTCCTCCCCACAGACGTATTTTATAATATTTAGCACTCAGTGCTTTACACCATCAAAGCATTGTACGCATGCTATCTAATATCTCCTAATTAACTCATACATCTCCTATTAAAAAAGCATCTAAAATTAATGACATATGGTATTGCTGGCTTTTGTACAACACATGCAAATGCAGTTTTCGGGTTTTACAAGAAATGTGGGTAAGCTGAGATTCCTTTCTGAAATCTGACAAACACTTTGCCATATCCGACTTTCAACAGAGAGGAAATGAACAACGATGCAAATTGGACCTTCACAATTTTAGATCTGTGACTGAATGCACACGCAAACACCAGCATGGGCAAGGGCTTCAGAGCCAACAGTTTTGGTCCCTTAATGAGGTGCACATCAATTGCATGGGTTTCCCACAGACTTTGCTCTCCAGATCTGTAGAATGCATGAGAAACAAGTAAAGTCTGTCATTTTGGTATCCATCAAAGCTGTCTTCCATGTGAGGAAGTAGCTAATTTGTCATTTCACACCGAAAAAGGCGTGAAAGGCAAAACAGAGGGAGGTTAGAACGAAGAGAGGAGAGGGGGGCTGTGACTCATGAGAGAAGAGAGTAGGCCTGATTTTGAGCTTATGTTTGTTGCTGCATATCAGGAATAAAATTAATTGACTAATACTTATGTAAAACAGACAAGGATGAGGGCTTATGTGTAAAAATTTACATTATCAAACCCAAAATATAAACCAAGGAACAAGGAACATTTTACAAATGAAATTATGGTATACAGCAAATTTCTAACTTACAAGTTTTATTTACACATGGACATCTCTTATTTAATTATAATAAAAGTATTAATTCCAACAATGCAAATTTTCAACTTAAAAATACATACGACCTTTGAGAAAAAATCCCAAAGAATACACACATCTGAGGAATGTCAGCTCTGTGTCAAGAGCACTGGTCTCAGTCACTACATATTTCCCTCATCGTCTTTTATTTTAGCCTTGTTGTTGTCTTTTAATTTTCTTTTCCTCTACATAAAACTAAGCCAGCAAAGGGCCAGAGAAACAGAATCAAACCTTTAGAGACCTAGGAGAGATGCAGGCAGGAGTCCCATTATTTGTTAATAGGATTTGTGCACATACCTCCCATGAACCACTTAGGAAATTTACTCCCAAGCATCTCGGTGGCAATTTCAATTAGAGACAACATTTCATTTCAGCAGATGGACTGCAAACTGGTGACTACTCAAACACTAACAAGTAATGCTCAATAATTCCCCTCTCTTAAACTATGATTATGCTTTCTCTTTTTTATGGGGAGAATTAATGCTGTCCCTAAGCCAAAACTTAATTTGATTTTTTGCTGTGCCTCTCTGTGCTAGCAAACCCCACCCGTGTGCCTGTATACAGGCCCAGTGGGTAAATTAGTGGGTATTTCTGCAGATCTGTCACACATTTCTACCATGCTTCTTATTCATAAAGATGCCAAAGAACTGGAAGTACATCTGCCTTCCCCTGAAATGTAGCCACCTCTGAGGTGGAATGTGGCAGCAAATGTTAATATGGGAACACAAACACTAAACCCTATGTGAAAATTAAGCAGGAAGTGAAGAACACAGCTCACACAGTCTAAGCCTACCCAGAAATTAGCTAAAAGTGTACACTTTTTCTTTTTTAATGAATGCAATTGAAATTATTGCCTGGTTTGTGGCACTCCAATAAAGAACATCTCATTCGGCATTGAATCCCACTGCACATTTTCACACAGATTAATAGTGAGGGTAAGTTTTCTGATTTCAAGAAGCAGCAGTACTAATTCATAGGCAAGATGCACAAAACCAGAACACAGTATTTTTTTTTTTTTAACGGAAAATGTCCTTTCTTTAAATAGCATTTACAAACTACGTCGATGATGGCCTGGCTGGCTCGTGGTGCCTTCGGTTTCGCTTCTTTTTCATCTCCTGCACATGCTTCCATTTGGCACCACCTTTGTTCCGCTGCCGCCGCTTCTCCCGGTGCCACATCTGTTCACAGTACTCATCCAGGCTGAAGCTGGGGCTGCTGACGAGCTGGATGTAGTCCTTGTACCTCAGCCGGGACTCTGTCAGCAAATCCCTCACCCGGCCCTCCTCATCCTCAGTTTTCTGAGTGCTCTCCATCTGTCCATTCTCGATGACGTTTAAATTCAGCCTCACGATGGTGTGGACAAAGGTGTGCTCCTGGGCTTTGCAGAAATAGGCTCCTGCGTCCCTCCTCTGCAAGCTGCGGATCAGCAGCCCATGCTCCGTTTTAATGATCCTGTCATCAGCCTTCAGCTGTGGGGTTGGACAAAAAAAAGGAACACAGGAGGTGAGTCTCATCATCAAAATGAGATGTGTGTCAGTGCTCTGCTGAGGTGGAAACAATGACTGGCTGGCACATGGCATGTGCCATCCCTACGTCCCATCCCTCCGGGACAGATACCAGCAGTTCCTTCGAGGCCTGAGTCCTGTTCCTGACTGCAACATCTGGATCATGGACACTCAGCATGCAGTAGCAAAAGACACATGCTGTACAGCTGACAGGACAGACAGCAACACTCATCACACCACAGTGCAGTGAGTGAAGCTGCATTCTCCAAGGAAGGGGACCTATTTACTGCCACAAATCCCATTTATTTTTTTAACTGCTCTTTTTGAGGTATCTGTAATATACTCAAAATACCAGACTGCTTGTATGTATCTGCAGTGCTGAGGACCTGTTACAATGAATATGAATACTATTACTTATTTTTACAGTGAAATGCTGTGTTTCTGATCTTCTTCAACCAAATTTTACAAAAGGAAGTTGATCCTAGCTTTTACTCACTGAAATGTGACTAAAAGCAGGCAATAAGGCTGGATGGATACAACCAAGTACAGTTCTTTTACTGCTAAGATCTGTGGAGAATAACTTAGAGAAAAGTAAGAACTCAAAAACTCCAAAACCCTAAACAAAATAATAAGATTCCAAGTGGGAGCTGAAGTCTGACAGCATGGAGGTGTAATTTCATTTACAAAAAGAAATATTTAAAAAATACATGTTAAAAGTAAGGCGTACCTTTCACTAGTAATACTGTCAGGTAAGTTACCTTTCTGGTAATCTGAAAATTATTTCTAAAATAACCTAAATCAAAAAACAGCATCCCACCTCAAAAAAAACCCCAAACCAAAACCAAACCAAAAAACAGGAGGGGGAAGTGGGCACCTAAGTATTTTTACAGCTGGGAAACACAGAAGGTAAGCGATTTGCCAAAGACCATATAAAGATTAGTAGCAGAGGTGGAAGTAGAAAGCAGAGCCCTAACTCCCAATGTCCAGCAGCAGCATTTCCTTTGAAAACGATGCTGGTTTGTTCCAAGTTGCTCCCTCCCAGGCGTGCTGTGTTCTGCTGCCACACAGAGGCTGCGGCACAGCCGGCACCCACAGCCCTGGATTGCTGCTGGAGGCAGCCGCGGCTCTGCTGGTGGCGTCACTGCCAAGGGGGAAAACTGCAGCTCAAGGCTGGGTAGTGGGTTTGAGAAAGGGGGGGTCTGGGGGCAGAAAGAACCAACACAGAATCTGCAAAATTTCCCAGAGTGCACATCTGACCCTCCAGCAAACTTCAGAGGATGAAGATCAGGGAGGCATAAAGATGACTAAATTAGATTTATTCACAGTGGGTAAGCTACACACTGTTTCTTTATGTAAAAAATCTGCACATGATTCCCTCTGCTACTCCATGGGAAAAAATTTATACATACATATGATTCTCCATCTGTTATGATTCTAACTCACTAGTACTTTATCATAATAGAGTCTCTTGGAGCAAAGAGATTGATGAGATGACCTTCCAAGGCTTTTAGCTTTACCCTTTTCTAAGTTTCTATGAACGACTTTGAAATAGTGAAAAACGTTTGAGAGGCCATACTGAGATCTCAAAAAAAAAAAATAAAGCAATACAAATAAATATAATACAACCAAAGACACTGAGTTTTGTTTTCTACTGCTTCAGCTGTAACAGTCTTCAGTAACATATGGATTAGACAGGCATATAGGCAAGTCATATGGATGGATGGATGGATGGATATAGGCCTGTGTACTGCCACTGATATGAGGGCAGCAGACACAAGAAATCAGCTGCTATAAAAGCAGGTCAGATTGTAGCACTGGTTGCCTGGTTCTCTGGCCAAGTATTTTTTGCCTCCTGACCCCAGTTGTTGGTGTTGGGAGCTTTAGTTTCATTGTTTGTAAACTGTATATAAGCATGCCTGCTCAGTACCCAGAGGGTGAAATGATACAAATTTCAGGAAATTCCTGGAAAATCGATTGTCCTGACAACAGGTGCTACATAAGCACAAGCTACTCCTGATTTACCACACAGAGTTTAAACCAGAGAAATTATTGTTGAGCCACAAGCACATGCACAGAAGATAACAAGGAGACAAACTAGAAAAGGCTACTCTTCCTTCACAGAACCCACAGAACAGGGCACTAGTCCTCAACTGGATCAGCTAGTGACACTTCACTCCAAGTAAACATTCCTTTTTTACAGTAAAAACAGAAGCATAAAATTTACAAAAGAATCTCCAAATAAGGAGCTCTAGGCAGAAGTATGTCTAGGGCAGGTGTTTCCTTGTGGTGCTCTGATCCACAGCGAGTAGCAGGAGCAGGGGCCAGGTG
This sequence comes from Anthoscopus minutus, assembly GCA_013399455.1. Taxonomy (NCBI): domain Eukaryota; kingdom Metazoa; phylum Chordata; class Aves; order Passeriformes; family Paridae; genus Anthoscopus; species Anthoscopus minutus. The sequence goes on along the minus strand of VWYI01021250.1, from coordinate 77,949 downwards.
GAAGTGCTTGGAGGCCTGGCTTTTGCAACATGACAAGGAAATCCCTTTCTTCTGCCCAGACTTCATGTCAACATGAAGAACCAAGTTTGTGAAATCGAGGGAAAAGCATGGGAAGAAGCAGCTAACTTCCAGACATTTGGGTTTCATAAGCACTCTGCAAAGACCAAGTTCCCACATTGTCTGAGTGAAAACAGGACTGATGTCTTTGAGCTTGGGGCTTGATGCAATCACAGCAGTAGCATCTGCCTGCCGGTGGCTCTGCCAGTATTGTAGTCTAGAGCGTCTTGACAGCTGTGCACCTCCCACACTTGGAAGGGCTCCAGCTGGCTCTTCTGGCTGGCTGGGTGCCAGTCCAAAGTGCCCTCTCTAGGGCTTTGCCTCTTTTCAGTAAAAAAAAAGGCAGAATAATGGCAGAGCTAGACTTGAAAAGATCACTGGAGCCCCAAGTCCAGCACCCTGCTACTCTTAACTCTTTGCCTTCTGTGTCATAGCTGTCACTTTTTAGTCATAAATATGTTAACTGGAGCTGTCCTCTCCCTTGCCTTGAGAAACTGCAGAGAAAGGAAAAAGTCTAAATTGGTTATGTCCCTTAATCCCAGTCCATCATGACTCCTATTTTTAATGAAGCAGCTCCCCTATACAGTGTCCTGTGTTAACCTTGGATGTTGATTTAGGGTGTCTGTCACCTCCTCCTCTGTGCCTTCATTGTTCATTCCTCTCTTATCCTCTAGCAGGATAAAATTATGGCTCCGATTTCACACCTATTGAGCAACACTTCATTACTGCTTTCCCCCTTCACTTCTCTTTTTGGTATCCTGTTTATGTTGTTTTACCCATAGGTTCAGAACTCCTCCTGTCTTTCCTCTCTGCTTTCCTCCCCACAGGGCTCTGGAGTTTCATAAACACCTGGCATTTCATTACTTGGTAGTAGATCTTTAACCTTTCACTTGAATGTTTAGTGTGGTCTTTGGTACCTGACCTATAGATGTAAAATGTATTTTATTAAATTCTGAGGAAAGTGAAAAGACTACTTAGATGAAAGAAATTTTATTTTGTTCAACTGTGGATTCACTGTTTAACCCTCCACCAGATCAAAATCAGTAACTCTTCTAAAATACTTCTAAATAGGATTTAGCAATTCAGAAGTACACAGGCTTAAATCCATTAAAGCTTGGTGGCATGTCCTTAAATTTGAGCATACAATAAAACTTTAACGTGAGAGACATAGTTTTGTTCCATAGGATACAACTTCAAAAGCACAAAAAAATGCAATTAACACTAGCTTTCTTTTCCTGCTGAAGTGGGAGCAGATTTTTGATGAGATTGTATCAACAAATTGTACTTTCATCCTTTGTAAGAAGCACATAACTTTTCCAAAAATTACATTACCTGAAATATGGCACATGCCACAGATAGTGGCAATGTGTGACAAATGGAAAAGAACCTCATGCAAATCTAACACTAGATTTCCACAATCTGAATTTAACAATGGATTAAAAAATAAATATTGCCAATAATGATGGCAAATCTTTAAACAATCAGTAAGTTGGAAAACAACCAAGGATTTGAAAGTGCTGTGGCACCAGGTTAGGTCAATGCTTTTTGTCCTTTGCTAATGATGTGTTTAGATGGCTCCCTCTTTACAAATAATTCACGTCAACTCTTTCACAGTTAAAACACTGCACCTGTCTGGGAGAAGAAAGTGGCTTCAAAGCCTGCCTTTCCTCATTAATCAACATGTGAAAAAGTGTTAGAGGTAAATCTGGACTAATCATGGGTTAGCTGCAAGCCCTGAACAAATTGAGAGAGGGAGAAACAAAAATGAGGAGTATTTGCAGAGAATTTATATTCATCTTTGTTTTTCTATGGTTCTCTTTTTTATCCTCACCATTTGACTTGAAATAAAGACCACTCCAGCGTTTTTTTGACATTATTGTTACATATGACTGTTTCTCTTGTATGGGAAAATAATAAGTTAGCTACAACACAGCTGTAGAGTTAATTTTTTTTTTAACATCTTTTTTTATTTACCAATAGCCTCAGGTAAAATGAAGAATGTGTTGCTGATACAATGTCATTATGGAAACGCATGATTCCTATTAGTTTCAAGGTGAAGTTTACTTCTTATTCTGAGACTAAACTTTAAACTCCTCTATTCCTATCACTTCTCCAATAATATTGAAATCAAATCAGAAATATCAGTCAGTTTAGAGTTACTTCTCTTTTTTCCCCATGCAACTGTCAAAAATATTAGTCTTACTTAAGACACTCGAGGTATTAGGTAAAAAAAGGCAATGAGTTATATAGTAAAATAAAAGAATGAAACCATGAGAACTATAAGTAGTACTTAGGTTGCAAAATTAATCTTTTTTTTTTCTTTTTCCCAACTCACTTGACCTTTTTTCTCATTGACCTAAAGATTCAAACACTGAATCACACTCTCCTGACAGAAGGTACTAACAGAAATTCAGTCCTTGCTGTGTATCTTCTGCCTTACTCAACCATCACCCAACTCAGATTTCAGGGCTGGCACTGAATCTGTGGCCTTTTTTCTTAAGATCCTGCTACAACTGATGTTTGTAACAAAGGAAGTTACCATCTTGACACAAAAACCCCCAGATGTAAAAAGATATGGAAACTCATGTATTGGATAAACTGAAAAAAAGACTAAAATGTAGAATGAAACGTCTCCCTGCTCTGATGGGGAGCTAGGTCACAATGCTGTCCCTTGCAAAATGTCCTGCCCAAAAGTGGATCCAGCCCTTGTATCTGCCAAAATATCAGACAGTCCTTAAGTTTGGTCCAACAGGAAAACACATTCCGGGCTGTGGGGCAGCAATGTGGAAAGGGTGAGAACTGCTGAAGCAGAAACTGGAATGTCCCCATGCATTTTGGGGGACTTATTTTCACCACCAGGTATGAGCAGAGCAGAAAGGAGAAAGTTAAAAGTGATCTGCACCTATTTTGTCACTTTAGACCATATGGTTTGTTCTGTCCTCTGCTCCTGAGGTGGCAGCTTGGCAAATTGGGAGCCACGGGAGACTCAGGGTGAAGCCCAGACTAGAGTAGAGAGGCTGATGCTTTTCAGAGCAAGAGGCACTAAAACTAATGCCTTTGGAGGGAGCCACGCTTTTGATTTTTGCAGTCTTGACTGCAATAAAATAACACAGGACTTTTTTTGAGAAATAACTAGTATCTGTTTAAAGCTTCAGAGAGCTTCAGCAGTTTAAGACACCATGAACAGATGATGTCCCCAGAGTTTTTTATGAACTCCAGGCACTGAAACACTCTCCGTCATCCCAGTGACTAATGCTGCACGCACAGGAACAAACATGATCAATTGTGTGAGCAACGCTAACCACAAAAGCACTAGATATTTGACTCCTGACCTTAAAACAGTCCTAAACTACAGGGAAATGTACTCCCACTGGCAGCAAAATGACCTGGTGACAGCTTCTGTACCACAGGAGATCCTGTCCCTCCCCACAGGTTGCTCTGCCTGGAAGTCACATTCTGAACCATGACCTTAAAGGTGAAATGTCAGGGACATCCTGCTGGGCCAAATGCTTCCCATCTAGTCTGGATTTTGCCCTTTCCCTTCCCTCAGGAAGCTGCAGTGCATGTCTGGGATAGTGCAAAGCCATCTCTTTGTAAAGCCAAGTTTAAAGACTTGCTGAGACATTGCAGTTCCAGCCCTGGAACTAAAAGTCCATAACCTAAGTTCCAGGTGCATGGAGTCACTTGCAAAGCATGGTATCGTCATCACAATAAGTTACACTGCTAGGACATGCACTAAAAGAATGCACAGTGTTATTTGAGAAATCTGCTGCAGGAAGGGAGACAGAGAGAGCAGAAAATATAACTGTAATGGGAAAAGTTATGGTAATGAATTGGTTGAGCAAAGATCAAGCTACACATTAAATATGACCTCACTGTTTCTGTCACATATGGTATTTTTGTCAAATTGAAGTACTTTGAAAAGAAAGTCAATTACTCTGCTCTTTGGATTTTCTAGGAAGGTCTCCAATCAGGTTTTCATATTGATGAACTCATTTCCACTGGTAAGTCAAGTTAGAAAACCTGGAAACCTCAATTTCTGGATCTGCAAATTATCAAGGGATTAACATTTTAACCATTTCACCCTTACTCTATTAAACAGGAGGAATGATTGTTCAGCATCTCTACAGATCTGCTCAATCATTTAGGGATCCATAAATGGAATTTAACTTTATGCATTTGGAAGCATGTAATTTCTACATGAATATAGTTATTTTAAAAACTTTTTTTTTTGTTTCTTCTAAAAATGATATCCACCAATATAATATAAATAAACTGAGTTTGTTCAGGAGTTTAATTTATTTGGATCCTGAAACTAAGCTGGGTCAAAATACTAGGAATTGTTATTATTAGAATTATCTGGCAAGCTTCAAATAAAACTTATATCTATACATTATCCTTAAGTGACCTGATCTTCTAATCATCAATGTATGCATACGCATTTCTATAGACTGTTATCTTCAGACTGAAAAAAAAACCCCAACCAAAAAACCTCCTCAAAAGCCCAACAAAAACAAAAGCAAACAAAACCAAAACAAAATAAAACAAAACACCAAAAACCCCCAAAACTGATACCAAGACTGATTTTTACAAAAACTAGATCACAGGGGCACTGCTGTGGCTTTAGGCACAATGCGTGGCACAAAGGTCTATGTCTACTTTTCACACTCATATTGGAGAAAATCTGTGCAGATTTCTCCTTCAAATTTTCTACTAAATTTGCCTCAGAGGTTAATCCAGCCTTTTAGGAAAGATTACTTTTCTCATGCAAACAGATGTCAGACTGTTTACACAGAGTAAGCCCAGTAAACATTGCTGCTAATGTGCAAAGATGAATTTTGTGTGCTTGCTGGGGCTTCTAATGCTACCACACGTGCACACATTCCCTAACTCCCAGTGTGCACATCCTTAGCATGCTGGGCAGTCCTGGTGCATTGGACATCACCAGCCCTCGGTAGGTGGCATTTGGCTCAGAACAAGCAAGAGGGGCCAGGCCACTGCCACAACAAACCTTTTGGAAATACAAAGTGTTTCAAGAAAGAGCATAGCCTGGATTTAGGCTATGCTATACATGTTAGCATGTCATAAATTTGCTCAAAAGTTGTTTTGACCTGCAGTTTGTTCTACAATCAAACAAGAAAGACAGCTTGAGTTTGGTTCCATGACCTTCAGAGGCCAAACTGAACCTGTGATTTATGAGAAAATCAACTGATAATATCTTTTTCTTTAAATTGACACAGATAAAGGCTCAAAAGCAGCTCTTCAAAAGAGGCTTTTAAGTCGTGAAAGTGTAATCTATTAGATATAGAAAAATTACATTCTTCACAGGGAACCAGCTCATTTACGTGAAGTTTGCAATTCATGGTATAGTTGCAATACATTATTTTTAAAATGATTGGGTCATCTTAAAACTTGACATAACTTTTTATTCAAAAAAGAAAAAAAATCAGACCATACACAAGAAAAGAAAAACAGTAAGAGCAAACACCCTCTCCCCCTGCCCCACAAGTCAGAACCCTGGTTACTATCTGCTTAAATGTACTTTAAAATTAGTCTTAATTCTTAAGAATTAAGAAAGCACTTTACTTGTTTCCCTGATCAAATATATGAGTGCATTTAGAAACTGTTGCCTTAGGGAAGGTGAGCACAGAGTCTCCCGTGTGAGAGTAAAGAGTAACTCCATTTCAGTAAAATGAATGACTATAAGTCTTTAAATGCCAATACACTTTTAACTGGATATGCATTTCAGCCTCCTGTGGCTGAGAGGGTGCTTGGCCATCTGATCAGAAGATTTTTTTTCCACATATGGGCTATAATGGGTGTTACAGGTAGAATTGCAATGTAGTAATAGCCTTCTTTTGGTGTTAATGCGCCTGTCTAGAATTAATTAAGCTGTTTTTTTCCCCCAGCAGAGGAAAAAGGTTTTGCCAATCCAAAACATGTAAGAGAAGGGGAATAAATTAAAAGTACTGGAGTGTTGCAGTCAATACACAGACTTGTAGGTTTTTGTTTTATCTGGTAGAAAATCAGAAGTATCCCCTAACTCTGGTTTTCTGTGCCAAGACATAACTGGAGCTGCAACTTTGGGATGACTACTGTGAGTCGTATCTCAGCCAGAGGTGATTCTCTCACAGACACCTGCCCTGGCCTGCATCTCCCCAGCCTTTGGAAAGGACCAGCACGTTCTCTGCACTCAGGAAGTCTCTCAGGATGAATTATCACTGAGAGTGGAAGACCAGTTGTATGTTTGATAGTTCCTGTCATTTAAACTAATTTTTGTCTTGGATGAACATTTAACAGAAAAGCATATCTAGCACCTGGGACCAGATCCTTTGAAAGGGCAGTTCATTTCCCTTCTGCTTCCCTGTTGCCATGGTTGCCATCACAGCAGGATTTGGCCTCAGACACAAAATCACTCATGTAAGAGAAAGGCTATGAAAACTCCTGAGGTTTAAAACTCACTCACAAACCCAGTCCAAACCAGTTCCAGGATATTGACCTTTCAGTCATGTTGGAGAGTCCCTTTGTCTCTAGCTCAGAGAGAAACCATCAGGAAATAGTGCAGGGGGTTTGCAGCAACCTGGAGGATTCTCCATAGCTTCTCCATCAGTGAGGACCCCAAAGCTGCATCCCAAAGGAATTAAGGGCCATCACAAATCCCACTGCTTTCTACACCAGATGCAAGGAACAATGCCTAACCTGAATTCTCTGCATCAGTGCAGAGTGCCATTTAAGCAAAAATCTCAGACTCCAGTAACAAGGAAAAAGCAAATAAAAAGCCTTTTAACCATGCAGACCATTCCTCCTCTGGGGAGGGATGGAGAGAAGCAGCAAACTATACATGCAATTCTTAGCTACACTGCTTAACATGGTAAGGGAAAGCAATCACACACTAAATAGAGCTGAGATTTTACTGACAGATAGGCTTTTGATCATACTTTTACCTACAGAAGCAGATGCATTAACTATGGGACAAAGCTGCTTTGACTTTTTATCACTGATCTGTATTGTCTCCCTTTTAATTTTTTTTTTAATAGGACGAGCAGGTAAGTCAAAATAAATATCAAAATCTGTGTATGATACAGTGCAAATGGCTTCCCCACTGAATGACCAAATGGTGATAGCAGAATGCTATGTGATACCTAAGGTGGGGCAGGGAAAAGTAAAACATTGACCAGTCCCAGTAATTCCTGCCTCTCAATGCTCAGCTGAATTCTCTATGGAGGAAACCCTGCCTTGATGATTATAACTTACCTCTTCTCGATGTTCTTCTCCAGAGCGCTGAACATACCACCTAATAGAGGCTTGCTGGGATTTAGGAGTACATTCCAGAAAAGTTGAATTAAATTCAATGCCAAAAATCACCTTTTCATCAGCAGTTTCATGACTAATGCCTGGAAAGCAAACATGGTACAGGAGATTAACCCTGACCTGCTTTTTAAAGCAATGGGAAAACAGCCTGATTCAGAACAGATGCTATAAGAGTGAGTGAATTATAAAAATGCAAAAGGAAACTTCACTTTTAGCTTAAACTATAACTAGGAGGATTTAGAGGCAACTGCTAACCTTCCTTCAGTGCAAATGGTTTTTAAAGAGGTCAATAAAATCTGTATCATGAGCTTGCTCCATTTTAAAGTTGGGGCTTTCACCTATGAGGAATTTAAAATCTGATCTGTATTTTTCCTTTAAATAATGCAACTACTAAACCTGAGCTAAACCTGCTGAAGTTAGATTGTATGGTCTGGTTTGTTCACCCAAAGGAGTCACAGGGTTGAAGTAAGCTGAAGTTTGCCTCCCTTCAGAGTATGTTTCAGAACAAACACTGAAGGAGCCATGAGATTTGAAATTCTTCCTTGGTCTTCTGTAAATCTGATCAAGTAATTTCTAATCTCTGCATCTTCATTTTTCTTTTTAGTCTGTCTTATCTGTGTCTTATCTACCTCAGCAAGAGACTAAAGCTTTTCTTATGCCCTGTGAATAACAGAAAGGAAGGTGAAAGCAGTGGCGTCTCCTGAATCAAAAGTTAGCTCCATGTCAAAACTAGAACAATTTTGGATCATGCTTTCAATATAACAAGTACCTGTATGAGATCTATAGAAATTCAAGCTCTCTACACTATTTCCCTGTGCGACTAAGATTTTGGTAAAGCCCAACAACCTCAATCCGCCAATGAAGTCTGGAAGAGAACCACACACAGCAGAGCACTGAATTTAAATAGGTTTGGGGACCATAGTATTACTAATTATCACAAATGGCCTAAATAAGCCAAGAGCCTGGAGTGACAAAGGTCAGCTTCACGGGTTTACAGCACACAGGAATCACTCCCAGGTGGATAAAATTGCTATTGGTGGCACTATGTCAGGGCAAAGAATTAATACTAATTTCTGCACTATGAGACTGTAGATTTGTCCAATAAAGCTAACTCTTCTAGTATCTCTTTATCCTTCCAGGAAAATGTGACACTGTCAGCCTTTCTGCTAGGGTTTCTATAACTCTGAGCTTTGCACAGTCTCAGATATCAGTGCTTGGAGAGTTATGGCAAGCAGCAAGAAAGGAAATTCTGGCCCTTGGGATGAACGGGAGTTTGTTCATTGACTTTGATGGAAATGAGATCTTACCCTGACTTTTTAACTATGTCTGCAAGCACACACATACAATCAGAGCCCTCTAGACTGTGCAACAAACTTCAGGCTGTGATCCCATGGCAAGAAGCTCTGATTTCTGCACTGCCTCCCACTGAGGTCTGCAGCAGGCACCCAGCACCGCAGCGGCACAGAAGAGCCAGAGATCAGTGGGAAGGGATGGCTTGTCCCAAAGCCAGTGTTCAACATGGTTATACAATCAATACTGTTTTGTCTGGATTGTTCACTTTAATAAGCAGCTAGAAGAACCCCAGACAAAGCCACGCTTGGGTTTGAATGCTATTCATTTATTTTATGCTGCCACAGAGATTGCTGTGTAACCACAGGGTTTCATACTGACAGTGCTCACTGAGAGAGAAGGGCTGCAAATGCCAGAGGAGCAGCCAGACCCTTTGGCATCTGAAGAGAGGGTGTGGGAAAGGGAGGGAGAAAGGGGCAGGGAGAAGGGGGTAGGTTCCTGTTAATAACAGAAGTATTTAAGTAGCTGTGGGAAGGGGAAGGGGCTGGCTAGGCAGCTGCAGCTCAGCCTTGGGGCCTGTGTCAAGTGGCAGAGGAGAGATGGCATTTTCCCTGCCCAACCCTGCAAGCTTCCTTGTGGGATTTGCTGCCCTGTTTCTGGATGGAATATCATGCACATCCATTAGCTACTTTCAGGGATGGGTGTGATGTTTTGGTGTCAGGGGCTTATCTCCCTGCCTGGTGTGAGTGCTGGTCAGGATTGCTCATATGGGATGCAAGGGTGAAATCCCATGCTGGCTGTCCCTTACAAGCTCCAGCTCTAAAAATTCAACTGTGGGATAATGGCTATGAAGTGTGGCAAAGGCAACTGCTCTGTTGAGCTTAGCAAGTTTTTGGAAACAGAGAACCTCACAGTAAAATCTGCTGCTTAAGTGACAAAAGAGCAAGAAAGGTGAAAAATACTCACTGTCTTCCACATCCCAGCACTGTGCAACTGGGTCACCATACTTGATATCCTGCCTTCTGGCTCGCCTATGGGAAGAGCATGCAAACTTGTAACACTTCAGATATAATTGCTGGAATGCAACAACAAAATACAGAGGAGCTCAGCAGATGTGGACTTGCATTGCTCTCATCCTACTGCTGACAATTACAGTCTTAACTAAAACCAGTCACACCCTCAAAGCAGCATGTGGCCTAGAGAGATTTGTACAACTGACATCAAGAGAAAAGCCTGTGATTTGGGAAAACCACTGGGAAGGGAAAGAGAAAAAGCAAGAGAAAAATATTGGCCCAAAACAAAGAGTATGTAATACAGTGACAGATAGAGTGTCTAAACTTGCTTTAGGAGCACAGATCTCCTGGTGGGGTGGACTATGTTTCAAATACCTAAAAACATTTCATGTTGTAGATCATGAAAGAGATCAGAAGTTCAACAGGTGACATTAAAAATAAAACTCAGTATTAGCCCAATGTAAATACAGACTAATAAACCAATTATTAAAATGAAGAGAGAAGAGCATATATTTTAGTTTGTTAACAATCAATTGACAAATCTGGTTACCTTTCATCTTTGTGGACTGATAAAAATATAAGGCATTGTCTGAGATGATCTATGAACCTGCCTGCCAATCTCTGGGTGTGTTACATGAACTCACCATGATTTACTGTCATTTCAGTGTAATAGCACTAAAAAGAATGTAAACCCTTCCTCTGTGTATGATTGCATTTATCTCACAAGAACTATGAACAAATGGAAACTTTTTCAGTTTTCCAGTAGAAGAATTGGAGACCCAGGAAAGAACTGGTTCAGCAGTGGGACCTCCTGTGTGCAGAGGAACGCCTCAGAAGGAGAGCAGGTTGCCAAGGCCGATCTGTCCACTGTGCAAAAGCTGTAGACATGCTGGAAGCATATAGCCTTCAGCACTGAAGGAAAACACTCCAGTAACTGATCTGATGCAGGATTCCCAGGGCCAGTCACCCATCCTTTGTTTTGGAGACACAGACTTTTGGCCTTCCCTCCAAACTGCACATCTGTTAAAAGGCACGGACCATCAATCTCCACGTCCCAGCCCACCCCAGACTTCAGCAAGCCTCATGTGTCACTAACTTTGCAGTGAGCCTGAACACTTGCTTTTCTCCTTTCATTTATGCTTCTCTGAATTTAGTTTGCTTTGGCTATGAGGGAGAACACATAAAGTTTCTTGACACCATGACATGATAACTTATGAGTCATTAACTTCAATGGCTCAGGACCCAGCTCTGTGACCCCTAAGGTAGAAAGTGTCATTCCAGAGCCTGAGCTCAAACTGCAACCCCACTGCAAGAATTACTGTCAGGACGACTTTGTCCAAAGCTGAATGAAGAGGCTGTGAAGGACTCTGGTTCCAAACAAATCAGTCAAAAACTTCAGGAGACACATCCAGCAGTTTAGACACTGCACTGCTAGATCCTACAATGTGCTCTCCCTCCATCCAGATCCAAGATGCTGTCCTAGCTGGTGGGTACAGAAAATTCAGAAGAAGCTTCATTCACTGTGGAAAGACTGCTGCCAATGTAGTCAAGTCATGGTACTTAAATCTGTGTCTCCCTCTCACAGCTAGCCCACAAATACAATTGTTGGGTTAGGTCAGGGAATTAAATATATTTTATTATTGACCATTCTGGGATGCTAAGCTAAACTGCTTTCTAAGTACTATGAAAAAGTCAGAAGCTTAAGAGAGACTCTTGCCCCTTGGGTAGAGTTAGCCACAACCTGGACCTCCATCTGAGCATCTTGTGCTTTAAAGCATTCAGCTTAAAAATGGAAAGTGATGGATTTATGATGTTAGCTGCAGCAGCCAAGTTACTGTCATACACACTTAAACAAAGCTATGTTGTCTTCACAGCTCTTTGAGCAGAAATGTGAAACATGGCCAGAGTACGATCACGTTTTGAGGCAAATGATATGCTAAGTAAAAAGGCAACAAGTTATGAATTGGAACATCTAAAATTCTTGCAAGCAGCAAGATCTTTTATAGCATGTCATTTTTTTTTCTTACCTTTTAGAAGTGGGGGCATATCTGGAACAAGAGTTTCCATCCCAGGCACAGTATGGGTCTCTGGCAAGGCAGCAGTCTGCACAAGCCTTCCCATACGTGTGACATCTGTGCAGAGAGAGCTGAACCAATCCATCCCTGGAACCAATGTACAATTGTTGCTGCAAATCAGGCAAAGCGAATTAATTAGAAATGTTCTCCAAGTAGCCAGTGTAAAAAGCTCCCTTCTTCAGTTCCACAGTTGTAGACTTTAACCTTACCCCAGATTTTGTAAAACAAAGGGAAAAATTCCTCCTTTAGTGTAAAATGTTTCTCAGGGCTCAGTGTGAACTGGCCAGTGCCCATCCATCCCAGCAACACACCAGAGAGGAAAGGGGACTGCAGTCCTGGAAAGACACCAGCACTCAACACCCTCACACCTTTAGATGTGTGCTGTAGTAAAAGATCAGAAGCAAACCATGGAAAGAATGGCTTAATAACACGTTTAAAAACGAGGGGCTGGATACTCATGATGTTAACAATCTGGGAACTAGGGGTGACTTTGTGTGAATAAACTTCATGTTCTGCTTCTGATCCTGAGGTAGGACGGGGATAATGTTACTCCCCTCTCCCCAGTGTGTGAGTGGATTGCCTGTGGAGCCAAGGGTGGTCCAAGCTGGAGCTGGCTCATGCAACACTTCCATCTGGCCTGCCACCTTTTTTCATGGGAGATGGGACCCAGCTGTGCTGTGCGTGCCTGAAAGGCAAAATACCTCCTCCTGTGTGAGTGAGCCGTGCTGTGCCAGAGCTGCTCTGGCCACTTCTGAGGGTCAGGGAGGGGTGGCTCTGGTGTCATGCTGCCTCCTGAACATGCATGGAGCTATCACAGAGCTTGGAGCTGCCATAAAACAGTTTTCCATCAGGAGATACTGCACTGGGACTGGTGCCTGTGCTGCCAGGGTTGGACCACCCAGATTCAGGCTGCAGTTTTAGAGGAGAGGGATCAGTATGTGTGCATACAAATTTTAGCACAGTGAGGCCCTGATCTCTCCTGACTACTAATAAAAATAAAAACAAAAATAGTAATAATAATTTATTACTAGATTGTAAAGAGACAAGTATTCCTGGAGGCTGGAAAAAGAATGTGCACTGGCTTCACTTGCAAATCCCACTACCATATGACTAAAGGTTTGTTTCCCTAAATAATTACCAGCCTGGGTACACAAATTACTGTTTGTAAGCAAATAGGAATTAGGCAGGCAAACAATTTCAAATGTATCTCCTTCCTTCCAGTTACATTTTAAGAGCCATCTGTGGAAAGCTTGGCCACTAAGCAACAGGCGTCGCATGAAAATAGGTGTTCAAGTGTACCCCATATCCTCCAGCAGTTAAACAAGACTATTATTACCTGTTTCTGAGAAATCTCCATGGTTGAGATAAATGAAGGATGCTGAAAAATAAAATAGCAAAGTATATTAGTTTACAAATTCCCTGCTCTTAGTGAAAAAGAGAGCAAAACTTAGCATACAATAAGCAAATAAAATTACAGGTTCATTTGCATGGTTTAAACAAACATGAAAAAAAATCCAACAACAGAAAATTAAGAAATTCATGCTTCCAAAAAGAACTCCCATAAATTTCCCCAGCTGGAAAGAGGGAATTAGCCTGAATTCTCAGTTTTCTATCTATCCCATCCTGGGCAATAAGCCTTCACATCAACTTTAGTTTGTATTAAGCACTTGCTTTTGAAAGGCTTAGTTGCCATTTAAGGGATACATAGGCAGATCTCCGCACCAGGATGTATTTCATGGCTATGAGAGCCAGTGAAATTTTTGTCTGTGATTGATCTAAGAACAGCACAAAGCTCAGGGTATTATCTATTACCCAACAGAAGATTAATCTAAGCCTTTTGTTTAATATTAATGCAGTTTGAGGAAATAAAGCAGGTTTTATTCAGCCATAACCCCTTTCAATTTTCTGCATTCAAAAAACACAGAGGTAGCAGTTATAAAGGTTACCAATAAAAATGTAAAGGAATGTCTGCTGAGTAGAAAAAAAATTACCTTTTTTGTTTTAAATATATAATGGCACGTTTTCCCTTGACATTATGTTTTATGAATGCAACAAATTGGTGCACATACTGGAACTGTTCATTATTTGGCAGGCCACTAAGTAATCTTGGTATTTTCTGAGTGATATTTATAATTGTTGTCCAAGACAGTGGGAAGAAGACATACAGATCATTTAAATCAAAGTTTCATTATACCATGATATATCTAAAGGCATATGAAGAAATGAACTCTTTGAAACAATTGTTAATGATCCTGTGCTTATACTTGGAAAGTCCCAAATTAATTGATTTAGTATGGACAACAATTTGGGCTGTACAGCACATAGGAGAGAGGATGTGTGAAAAAGTCATCAAAATGCTGTGGATGCAGATGAACTTTGATGGAAAAGCAAAGTGAAAACTGAAGAAAAGCTGTGTAGCATGGGAAGAAAGCAAAGTGAGAATGCAAAGAACTAAGAAGAAACTAATAAATGGAAAACAAAATCTTTAGGGAACACAAAGGTTTCCATTTTTTGGATGTAAAAGTATGTTGATGCCAGCCCCTTTACCAGCACTGAAGTTAATCAGAAATTGTGCCTATACAACAAAAAGAATCCTGGGCTTTTTACAAAATGTATTTATGAAGAAGTCATTGGTGTTAGCAGGGTTCCAGTTATAGAATAACTAAATCAAAATGGTCAAAAATATTGAGTTAGACCTCACCAATACATTAAAGCACACTGACAATCAAAAATAACTTCTTTTTTATTTTCCCTGTTTTCAGTTCCCAATGTTGCTATTTTAAAGGATTTCTCTGCACTCATGGAATTTTGTGTGTTTGTCTTTTAAAAAATATTATTGTACCTAGAATACTGCCAATGTCAATTGGGCCATAGAAAATTTTACATTAAAAATACAATACTACTATTTTAATATGTATAAATTAATAAAAAATGTGAGCTCATAATAAGATTTTAAATGAGAACAAAGCAGGCTAACTGAGACTTTCTATGGGTTTGAAAAATCATGGTCTGCTTGGTTTTGGACATTTTTCAATTGACTTGCCCAAAGAATACCAAGGCATTTAAAAATTTACGTAGTGTCCCTCTGGAAACTTGAATGAGTTCCAGTAAACAAACCACCAGACAGACAAAGCCAGTTTGGGCCACAAAGCCCCCTGAATAATATTTAATTGATGTTGTGGCTATTAATGCTTACCTTGAATATCTGCAGCTCTTCCAGGACCACCTCCTCCTTGGTCCACTTCTCCTTTGTGATACTCACAACCTTCAGGACTGTGCCTATGTCTGAAACAAATGTGCCTCATGTAAAACCCACAGGTATGTTTCAATATGCATGGACCACTTCATTTCCTGCCCTGTAGATAAAGCTAATCCATGAGGGATGTTGCTTTCCAACCACATCTATCCCCACTGCATCCACTGCTGCCTGCAGAGCTCTCTCCACACAGTGCATTTATGGTTTCACTGTATGGCTGAGCCAACACAGGCTGCTCCTGGCAGGGATGGTCCAACTCTGCTCCCACATGAACACACAAACACAGACAAGCATGTCCATGCTGCCAGCTACAAGTTTCTGCACATTTCCGTGAGCCAGAACCAGGCCCCCATCTGACCCCAAAGAGAACCAGCTCAGGGAACTAAATTGGCAGAAAATTATTTCCTCTTTTTTATAGAATTCATTTGTTTCCAGTACAGCTCCTTAATCAGAAGTAAGCTTCATTTTAACACAAAGAGTTAAGCAATGCACTTTTAAAGTTTATTTTTTCATTTAAGGTATTGAAAAAAAATAAAAGCAAACTTTCATTCAGCATCAAAATCTTAATTTATTCATTACCTCTTTGGCATCACCTAGAGAATTTTTTAAAGTTAATCTATTTATCAATTTTAACCAGAACTCTTGCTTGGTGAAAAAAATAGCTGCTCATTTCATGTCAGACCATTACACATTAGTGAACCTTGAACAGCCTTAAAAAGAACTCAGAAATGGCTCAGGGGAAACAGGTTGGGTGCTGGGATGTGGGAATGATGCAGCGCAGCTTAGTCCTAAGCTGTACACATAGTATTGAAATAATGAAAAATAACTCACATAAGGGAAAGAATGAGATTTTCATTCTTGTTCTCCCAAATTACTGCAGTTCATATTACCAGTCAAAGCCAAATTATTACAGTTTTCCTTATGAATTAGAGCTTTTTTTCAGAGTTTGATATAATTGCAAAAGTCTGCACATGTACAAGCTGGTTGAGTGCATTCAAACATATAATAAGCTGCTGATCTGCAGCTCAGCATCTCCTGGATTATTTGTTGTATCCTTATTCAGTCTCTCTATATAATTGAAATTTTATCTTTGGGTTCATTTCTTTCCTTACAATGAGTTTAGAGGATAAAATAGAACAAAACCATGCACTTACAGAAAAGAAAACTCACTTTTAAGGAAGGCATTTAGAAAAATAAATGTTTGCATATTATGGAGTGCCATCTAGTGACTGCATGGTTCTTGCTGGCCTTGACACCTCTAAACCTGACTACTTACACTTGAAGTGTTTTTCCCAGCGCCAGATAGGAACAGCTAACCTCAGAGTATTCAACTGCTGGTCTCTTAATATAATTTTATTTCTATGAAAAACTTTAAAACGGAGGACAGCAAACATCTGAAAACAGCATCTACAGCCACTAAAAGAATATTTTGTACATTTTTACAAGTGAACTGTTCTTCTGATAAGAGTGAGAAAAAGTAATTTGTAATTTAGCTGTCTGAGAAGGTAAATAGGTTACAGTTAGCACTCTCAAATCCTACGCATCACAGATTTTAGGAATGAGCTCCTTTTACTTTGTTGACTATATTAATACTGCTCTCAGAAAGCAACAAGGATTTTCCATCATCATTCCTAAAGCTCATCACCAGACTTCTCAGCCAGCAGGGAGAAAACAGCACTTTAATGGTCTTTTTTAATGAAACTATGCTTTTTTCTCTGACACCACTGTACTAACTTGGGATCACAGAGGGTCTGTGACATGGTCTTTTTTTGGAACACAAGGGTTGTGAAACTAATTTTGCTGAAAGACATAAAAGTACTGAGAGAGAGGCTATCTCTAGACTCCTGTGTGGGGTAACACAGATGGAAAACTCTTCAAGGCTGCAACAACCCACATGTTACAAGAGATGATGCTCTCTGACAATTCACTTCTTTCCTCAAATTACTTCAGAGTATCTACACATATCAAATTGTGCTATATGACAAAATTTGTTCATAGGCCAGATAAAATGCTAGGCAATCTAATAGCACCGGGGTAGGATTCGATTCAAACTGAAATCTTCATTTCCCTGCAGTTCATTGCAGTAGCTCTTCCACTGCACCTGGATAAAACTTGCTACCTCTATGTATCCCAGTTTTACCTTCTCTGAGATGGGGATAATGGCAATGACCTCCTTACTAAAGCACTCAGATCTACCAGTGAAAAGTACTTTTTAAGACCTATACAGAAGGAGAGTGAGAGTAAGAGAATGTTGAATCATGTAATAAGAACAAAAAACCCTAGTGGAGTAATGTGGTAGATTATTACTTCAGAAATGTTATGAATAGGTATATTCATATTCCTTAGCACATCTTGCTGTAGGGTAATTCATCCAGTGATTCTAAATTTAATTACTATAGGAAAACTAGGCCTTTTCCTTAAGGCACTTATCTATTATAAAAATGTAAATAGATACATAATTATCCATAGAAAAACAGCAAAGCAGTTTTTTCCCTGACAGAATAGCTTGACCTCTCTCTGTTCAATCCTAGTTGTCACGTTTGGAGCCACCATGTTGCTAATTTATATCTTTAAAATTAGTTGAGTGGAATTGAATTGTTGCCTTAGGCTCAAATTGAAATCCTTCTTAACTGTTTAGCATTGCATGAGACAAAATGCTGAAGCACCATGTCACTACTGATAATAGGAAGTACTCCTTGAAGCCATCAAGGAAATTTATTTTCTTTGAATAGTTTTATTTATATGCTTTCAGCAGGAAGTGAGACTGCCATGCAATATAAAGACAATACTGAGTAGTACTTGGGGGGTAAGAAAGTTCAGGTACTCTGATCCCTAAATGTTTTATCATGTAGGCAGCAGGAGGCATTAAAATCCCAACAGTAGTAATATCTTGAACTGACAAATGAATTTAACTTAAACACTTTCATGGAGACCTGGACCAGAACCAGGAGCTGCATGCACAGGAAAAAGATGTTAATCTGGAGTTTTATTCAGGACCTACTGACTAAAGGTGCTCTAAAAGGATGGGGTGTGTGCAGGATGACACTGGAAGCTCTCTCTCATACCTGTTCCTAAGAAAATGACATCATACTGCCCATCCTCTGCCATGACATGGTCCACCACAATCTGGGTGAGGCGATAGTCCACATTGATCCGCGTGAACACCGGCGCTCCCGTCACGGGGTAAACTGACTTGTACATCAGTGGGTGCCGTCTAATGAAGCTAATGACTTCATCTGGGAAGTCTCTGGTAGACTTTATGAGTGGATCATAGGTTTTGCTTGGACACTGAATGAGAGAGAACAAGATGAAAGACATTTTAGGGAAAAAAAGTACAAGTGGAAATCAAGTCTTCCACAATAACATTTGTAAAGACAGTAATAATCATATTGTTCAGTGATTCTTCTTATTCCAAAGCAGCACGTGGTCACCCATCCCTCATTTTTTTTAAAGGATTGCTTTATAACCAGAGAAATTCTCATGTTCAGTATGGCTCAGTATGGGTGCAGAGAATTCTACCTCCCTGTTCCCTGCCGCACTCACAGCCAAAATACCAATTTTGGTATTTTACACAGACAGGGAGAGTGAGACCAGAGGAAAGGAGAGCTGCCATGCTGTGTAGGATTCCCTTCTGGGCGCAGCCCGCAGCACAGCTAAGTTTGCCGCAGGCTGCCCGGAGCAGAGCCCAGAGCAGGGGCTGCCAACAGCAAGCCTGGGCTGCCCTCCCGTGGCTGCTGCGCGCACGTTCCTTAACTGCAGAATCTCAAGGTTTTCCTGATTCTAGTGTTTCTGTTCCTCTTTCCAAAGCTGAATTTCTGCCTGAGCTTCTACCTTTGGTCTCAATCAGAGGCCATAACTTTTCCCATGTATATGGACTGAAACGAATTAATTTTCAGTGAACTGTACTTCCTACACATCACACGTATTTTTTTCTAAAGAAAGGTGTGTTCTTCAGATGTCAGACAATCCTTGTATTTCTCAAAGTTGACTTTCTTACTCATTCACTGAGCTGCCACTCTCATCAGCTGCAGCAGCATCCTTCTCTCTAGCTTTTAATACCACAGTCTCATCCTTTTCTGGTTCTTCAGATACTTCCCCATGCTGGGGTTCACTCCCACCTCTATTAGACCCCTACTGACAAACCGGTCACTCCACCTGTTGTTTTAGCTTACACAAAGGTGGTTCCAACACATACTGCCTGAAGACCACCCACAAACCTACTTCTTCAACCTCCATGGGATTTTTCTCTTCTGTGCCTTTCGGGGTAAGCCCAAGTACATGTGTGCAAGGTGGTCCATTTTGGTTACCCATGATCTCTCATCACCTGTCTCTGCTTTCCCAGCTGATTTCCACAGCTGTTTGCATCTCTTTTCTGTCTCTTCTCTTACAATTAGTCTGGAATCCAAGCGTGAGAAAAACTTCTGTTTTGAATCTAGAAGCATCTAGATGTGTTACTGGGGAACTAAAATTCTGGATAAGATGAACTGGACACGTTATTCCAGCTAGTGACAATCTTTCACATATGAACTACCCATTGCTTCTTTTTTAATAGTTTTACACAAAGTAATACCTGTGCTTACTGCCAGGTGGAGCTCTGAAACAGCCTGTGAAGAAAGAAATGTGATCCAGTAATACTTCTGTATTCTACCAAGAGAAAGTTAAGATTTGCGGTGAAGTTGCTCTACAGTCCTCCTCCATAGCAATTTTTGACAGAGAAGACTTTACTTCACATTCCCAACTATACAGTTTGACAGGAGTTGAATCTGTGGTGCCAGTTAAGGGCTTGTGGTTAGGATTTCTTTCACTATGTAAGGCAGAATAGCAACTAAACACTAATTTTTGACTGAGGGAAAAGCTTCACAAAAGTATCTGAGACAACCTGTATATTCAGAAACAAAACAGGCCGGCTGATGTTATATAACCATATCTATGGCTATATCTGAAATGTCTGTTGGGGTCAATTCCTGGTCTACCTTAGACCCCTGTGCTGCCACAGCACTGCCAGGGGGAAGGTGCCGCCCAGAAAATGCCTAAACTATGCCAAAGCCCATCTAAACATTAAACAAGAGAGTGACTAGGGGTCTGCACTTGAACCTGACCTCTGGAAGGTTAGTCAACAGAGCTGTAGCCCCAGTGATTTAAGAGTCTGCAGACTATTTCCATTCCTTGATTGAACTGAATTTTATGGCTTTCTAGAGAGATAACAGACTTTGTGAAAATGTCTTCTTGCTTAGTGTTTCCATCTGTGAAAGTTAAGCCTCTGCATCCCCATCTTCATAACGGATCTGAAATAGTTTACTGAAAAACATCTTAAATCCCTGGATCACCTAATAGCTTTTGACAAGGACAGTAAACCTGTGCCAATTTGAATTAAGTTCCATCACACTGTCATTTTGTTTCATTGTACAATTCCCTCTATTGCTGTGAAAGAACAGGCAAGAAAAAGAAAAAAAAGGTATTGTCCTGTGATAACCAATCAAAAGACATTACTTGAAGATACAGTCAAATACAAGTTAGAAAGAAGAAAAGGAAAGTCCTGTTGAAAAAACCCAGTTCCACTAGAAAGGCATATTGCAGGGAGCTATCCCTAGGGAATCTGTGCCAGCAGTCTTGTAAGAACTTCACCCTCTGGCTTGCTGAGTATCATCTCCCACATTCTGTTTTCTGCTGTGCTTTTACAAAGTCTTTGCAAGGTTACATCTTTGAGGCAGGCTGTATTCAGCCTGGCTTTTGAAGATAACAATATCAGTAGAATAATTTCACAAAGGAATATGACTTTGGGATTAAAAAAGGATTTACCTTTTGGTTTGGGTTTACCTTTAGAGAACAAATTTTTTTTAGGGTAAATAGAGAGAAACATGTGATAACTTTAATTATCTTTGAATCAGAGTTTTGCATTAATTTATTCTATAAAGAACGAGAAACAAATTAATCTCTTCAACTTCCCAGTCATTCATTTCCCCCTCATGGAGGACTACAGATTAATTTTCCCCATATGTCCCTTTTCTGTGGTTCATGTTCTCACTCATTACTTAGAGTGACCATCTGCATCTACTGGAAATGTGCTGACTGCTCACCTATTAACAACACAATTCCAGAAGCCCATTTCTATGTGAAAGATGGGAGTAGCCCCTTCAGTCTTAGATATCTCCTAGACTTTTGCCAAAAATCCATCATCGAAGATGAGAGCAGTGACACCACTTAGTAAAAAACACTGGGATAAAATTTCTGACAGTATGGAACAATAGGGCCCATGCCCTACCAAGAATGATACAGGGAAACCTGCCAGGTTGCATAGTTAATATAGAAGAAATAAGGACTAAGGGTTTGATCCAGAGATCTGCTTCAGTCATTTCCAATTATCTCAGTGGGCTTTGGACCCTATCCTAAAACAGCATAACCACCAAGAACAGCTGGGCAGGTGTGGCTGTTATGCTTGGCCAAGGGAGCTATTTCCAGAGGCATAATTCAGTATGGCATGATGGATGGAACAGGGGAATGAGAAAGTCATTTTGGCCACCCTTTGGCAAAGTTCTCGGGCAGTTTTTTAAAGCTGTGTCCACCCATTACTTCAGAACAATTCCTGTAGGCTTGTGCTTCCTTTCTTAGCAATCACTAGGATGCAGGATGGTCAAGTGGGTGAATGAAACAACCTTTCATGTCTGAAAATGTGAGTTCACATCCTGTTGCAGATTTCATGCCAGCGGTACCAGTGTTCTCTGCCCAGTTTGTAATTCTTTTATTCACATCATCAGCACCAGATGCTGTCTCAGATAAGTGACATCTCCCATTGGGGACAATAAGATACTGGCTTTTATATCAAATGTCACACTAGTAGGTTGTCAGAATTGTTTTATGCAGACTACAAGACAATCTGGCTTCATGAAAGTTCTCATAACACTATCACTGTGCTCTCTCAGCACCTTCGGCTTTTGCTATAGGGTGGGATTCATCTCACCTGACCTAGATTCACATGAACTGCACAGAAGGGGAGTCTATCTTTCTGATAGAGAATTCTAAACAAACAGCTCAGATTTGATGCTCTTCTTATAGATAACTGATATCAAACAAAATTAATCACATTAAATCAGTCAAAGTAGTACTACTTACATTAGTACTACTAGGTAAGAATTTTGCAAGAAGCTTGTTCACCATATAATCTGATCAGAGATTTCTTAGGCCTTTTCTCCCACGAATGGTAACTTGATTAAATACATGTGTCAAGAAATGCAGGATAAAACAAGACAACCACCCAAAAAAACAAACAAACAAAACCCCCCAAACCCAACAGAAACAGAGTTGAAGTGCTAGGGCGTCTCTATTCAACTGCTGTATAAACTCGGTGGCACAAATCTTTTGAAGAATCAATAGTTACTTAAATTTATTGAAATACCTTCTGTGTGAGCTCAGTTTGACAATAACCACTCTGGAGTAAGTCCTGATTTCAGGTGATCTACAAAGATACCTTCTATTCCCACACCAGTTATTTGTATCCAAATGTGGTCACATGGTGGTGAGTTAAGGCTAATCTTTCTCAAATAAAAGCAAATACACACTAAATTAACACTACCACATATATGTAGGCTTTTCTCCTTTTTTTTCACTTGTCTTATTAAATTTTCAGCTTAGCAGAGTGCTGGATGTGTGGATCTCACACAATGCTGAGACATACAGTGTGACTGTGTTAACATTATGTGGGAAACGTGGCCAAGTTTTTCAAAAGCTGATGCCAGAAATTGGGGTCCTAAATAAACCTCCAATTTGCCAAAGTGGATAGTGCTTCACACCATCCAGTGAACTCGGTAAGAGCTGCTGGATCTAACACCTATTAAAACTGTGGCAATTATTCGGGAATCTAGCTGTAAGGTATGTAAACACATATCCTTTTCATTAATGATCCATCTGTAGCTCAGCAGTGCTGATGTCTACTGACAAACTAAAAAGAGAATTTTGTTCTCTGGGAACTTCAAAAGGGTTTCTATTACAAGTGTGTTGAAAATCCCAGTTTAAACATGTCTTGTCACATGTATCCTGAGACCCACTTAACACTGAGACTCGAGAACCCACAGGGTAGGGTAGATTGATCATATTGAGTGAAGTAGGCATCTGCTTGCTTTTTTAATGCCCGGCCTGGGAATTTTTCTGAATTTCACAAGGGCAACTGAGAACCATGCCAGCAAGTCACTC
The DNA here is from genome assembly GCA_013399455.1 of Anthoscopus minutus. NCBI lineage: Eukaryota > Metazoa > Chordata > Aves > Passeriformes > Paridae > Anthoscopus > Anthoscopus minutus. The sequence goes on along the minus strand of VWYI01021250.1, from coordinate 54,760 downwards.
TTGTGAGTACTAGAAGCATCCAGCACAAAACATGAAAGAGTAAAATATTTCTTAAACCTCTCTGATATCAGAGAATTACATGTCTTAGTCTGGGCTTCCCTCCTCAAGATGTCCTTTGTCCTGGGAATTCCTTGCTCCTTCCTGTTGAAGGTCTTTTACTTTTCACAGGTTAATTACCTCTCATCGTAGCCAAAAATAGTGTAAAGTCTTCCAGGCTCTAAATGAGTTATCACTGATTCATCAAGGAAAAAGCAGATAGAATTGAGGAACTATCTTCATCCTCTCACTTCTGTGTTAAATGAGGACCTCCAACAGAGCCAATGCACTGAAGGCAAAACCTGGGCTCCTGAGAGACCTAAACACCATGTGGCTTCTTTTCTGCAGAATGATCAGAGCTGTACAATCCATTTTGTATTTGTCTACAATGTCTACAAAACCCCTTAATGCAGTCTACAAGATGAGTGAGTTGTGCCAAGAGGACTGAATGCTCAATGGGGAGACTTTCATAGTAACTTTGATGCTACTCAGTGAGCCTGGAAGAGGCCTGGGGTGAATGGAACAAACCAGGTTTGTAGGAGAAAAACAAACAATGCTAGTTTTAAAGAGAATCAAACTCACTCTTCCCCCACAACAAAAAGCAAAAACAAGAGAAACAAAAATTTGAAGTCCCCTGTTATTTTTTTAATGGTTGTATCCCACTGCTTGGTCAAGATTTGTTCTTGTATATTTCTTGAGCACTTTGTATTGCTTTTCCATTTGACACACCTGTGCTGTTGATAGAAAAAGCTGAGAAAATTGAGCATTAATAACTGAGCTGAGACCAGCTGGATGAGTGAACTTGACCTTGCAGATGGTACTTCTCTGCCGACCTCTGCCATGAGGGAAGACGACAAGGTTTGCAGCATTAGGGAAGGCTGTTATGGGCTGGAAAGTGATTCATGTTGGGGAAAACAGGTTGGTAAGTAACAGGAGGAGTAGGAGGCTTTCTGAGGAAAATAAAACCATAAACTGAAACATTTCACTTAATTAAGCTGCCCCATTTTACAGTACAGAGATCAAAGGAGAGAGGAATTGGAGAAGCAAAGAATGCAGTCTGTCCCATAAAAGATAGGTGAAAGGGGAAGATAAGTCTAAAAATAAAAAGGGAAACCTGTGCCACCTTAAATGTTGTATGAACAAGCTTATTAAAGCAGCAAAACTAACCAGAAGGGAGGACAAGGGAGGTTTTTGGCAGGCAGTATTTCTCTGTGGCACAGCCAAGTCCCCATAGGACCAACACCACAATCTTGATCAGCCTGCACACTGGAGTACCAGAAGAAATAAAGGAAGGGGTTTCATTGAGGAAAGGGAGAGAAAGATGAAGAAGGATGAAGCTGAGTCCGGGGAGGTTTAGTATGGATATCAGAAAAAGGTTCTTAACCCAGGGGGTGGTTGGGCACTGGAACAGGCTCCCCAGAGAAGTGGTCACAGCACCAGCCTGACAGAGCTAAAGGAGCATTTGGACAATGTTCTCGTGTATGTGGTGTGACTCTTGGGTGTCCTGCACAGAGCCAGGAGTTGGACTCCATGATCCAGATGGGTCTCTTCCAGCTCAGTCAATTCTATGATTCTAAGACTTCATGACTACAGGAGAATCTGAGGGGTTGTGAGGGAACTCATTTAATAAAAAGAAAACACAAAGAATTCAAGAGCCTAGGACTATATTCAGATCTCGAATAGAAAGAGGAGAGACTAAACTCCTCATATGCACAAGAGCAATGTGCTGGGGTGTGCTGCTTCTTGTAGTTAAGTGGCTCAGACTGCCAGATTCTTACTTTGCTCATTCAGGTGTTTGTTTTGATCTTTTGACAAATCAGATCAGTAAGATCTCTAGACCCATCCAAAACATTTGATGTTGCCTTGGGTAGCAATGACTGAATGTCAATCTACATCTTTAAACAATGACATTCTTCTAAAAATCTGACCTTAACAACATCGACTTCCCATCAGTGAAATGAGTATGACTCTTGTGTACCCCATCCGAATTTCCAAATGGGCACTATGAGTTGCTGTGATTCTGCAATTGTTACAGTTCAGTAAATAAACCAGAAAAATTTTCTTCCTCCTAATTTACTGAAAATCTTGTTCAAATTCTGTCTGTGATTTCTGGGAGGGCATTATGAAAACTCTGCTTCAGAATGCAGAACACACTAAAGGAAGTTCTCCATGGTTTCTTTATTAATGGATAATTTCCTGAGTGAAACTGGAAGAAAACTGGATTTGTTATCTGGGGACAGCTGCAGATATGCAAGTCCAACTTTTTAAACAGCTAAAGGAGATAGAGCAGAAGCTCCCTTGGTTTTCGACTCCCCCTTTGTGCCAGGGCTGCCTGCTTCATGCTTTATTTTCTGTCTCTTTTTATTTACAGCCTCCAAATGGAAATAGATTTGAAGCCTTGCCTTTGTTTAATTCCCATTATTTCCACTTTATTTTTATTATTTCACTTTATTTTTTTACTTTAATACTGCAGAGAGACGTTAAAGAGCTGTATGTTCTGCAGTGTCAGTGGCAGGGAGTGTGCCAGGGGTCCCCTGTCACCACGTCTAGTGGTATTTTGATGACAGCAGAGGGCAGGCAGAGCCTGCCACAGCTGAGGGACATGAGCAGAGAGGGGCTGCTGTTGCCTGTTCCCCACTTGGCATTGCGAAGGCATGATATCATGGTCATGTTGGGAGTTTATCTCACACACAAATTGCCACAGGAAGCATTTTGTCAAAATTTCAAAATCAAAGTAGTCACAGTCTCTATAGTGAGCAGCTTTTATTTACATATGAGATAAAGGCAGCAGAGTGGAAAGTTAAATTAGGATATGCAGTCTCCTGCTTCTGTATAAATGCTGAAAGGAAGTCAAAGCATTTCTCTAAGCCAACCACCAAAAGAAATGCATTTCCTAGAATAGCCATTTTTAGACTTTGCCAGTAATTTAAAATATAGGAAATACAGAATCAGAGCAATGTTAGCTATGCCAACCATAGGCAACACAAGGAGCTTAAATTTCAAAAATATTCTAGTAACATAAAAATGGGTAGATTACCCTCTCTGGCTTCGTTCTGAGCATTCCTGAACCACCTCACAGCTGGCAAAAAATGATGAAATTAATCTTTAAGGAAGAGCATTTCAGCATTCACACTGCAGTGCTCTTCAAGGTTCATGCTGCTTCCTTTCCTTGCCTTTTAGCATGCTGCTGCTTTTGCAGATCCCACCCTAAATCCGTCCATATCCAAGTTTGGCACAGCGCATCAGAAGCCAAGAGCATGGCATGAATCTACTTATTTGGATACCCTACATCAAACTACTGAGTCTGAAGTATTTTGCAGTCCAGCTCAGGAAGAGAGAGAGAGAATAGATAAAAACCTATGTGGGAATATGTTTACCTGATCTACATAGCAAATAGGATAGATAACCTATCTTCTGTCAGCTTTCCTCAGTAAATCCACTTCCCTTCTCAATTCTTGGTCAGACAGACTCTTATAGAAATCCACTGACTATGAAGATTTTGAGGACTTTTAAGATACTGTTTTCTCACAGCTGTTTTCAGGTGCTTAAAGGAAACAGTTGGAGAGCTAGGGGTTGCTTTCCAGATAATATTTATCTTTAAACTTTCCAACTTTTACAAAATTTGCAACCGTGGATATTCAAATCAGTGATAAAGATCAGCACTGACATGCTTCAGCATGGCATATTTCCTTCTTTGTGAATCCCAGCTCAACCATGTGATGGCTAATACACTCAAAAATGCAATGAGCTTATGACCCGTCTATCTGTGCAAAGTGTTCATCCTTATGGGGCACTCTGAGTTTTTCAAGAGAGTTATTTTAATCTCTTTAGATGCCATGGGACCAGCTATTGTTCTTGCTGGCACCACTTTTGTAGCTAAAATTAATTTAATCTGATCTTCTTAACCAGCCATGGAAGTTGCACATACACATACACACAGACACAAAAAAAAAAATCTTCTTTTTGGGGGCACTATGTACTTTGCATTAGAGAGAGATGCGTAAGCTGGCAATGCTTAAGTTGTCTAAATAAGTTGAGATTTGCTCCATCAGGGCCAATCCTGGGCAGGCCAAATCAGTCTCTGAGCTGTCCTGGTCTTTGGAGAGAGAGCAGCTCTGAGGTTCATCCTCAGGTGAGAGAGGGGAATCAGAGCTTGGGGCCTGACCTGCCAAGCCCTGGGACCACCACGCGCAACAAACAGCATCAGCTTGGACCATGCAGCTCAGTCCAGAGGAAGGATGAAGAAGAAAACATAGAGACAGAAGGAAATATGTGAAAAGATGAACTAAATTAACTAGATAATGTGGCATGAGGCAAAGGTTACACCAGCACTGAAGGCAGATAAATAGTGCAGAAATGGCCAGATGGCTTCTAGGCCACGTCCAACATGGACAGCTCATGGCTGCCTGCCTAACACTTGCTCACTGAATACCTGACCAAGAGAATGAAGAACTATTCCAGATGAAATTTTTGCTCTTTTATATTTTATGTACAAAGAGTTGCCTAAAGTTGTGATGATGTGGTTTTTGAAAATACCATTTCTTTCTCATCTGTAATGTTGTATCCTGCGCTTTTCCAAATTTCATACTGTGACAGAAGTGGGAAAATAACATTTTAATGAGTCTTTCAAAGTTTTCTTCCTCATTTTGTCCTGTTACAGATGCAGTCTAAGAGACTGGGGTTAAAAGTATTTACCGAATTTCTCTTTTCTTCCTGTTACTTACTTTTTTTCACATAAAATGGCCAACAATTACCTCCTTATTTTACTTAAAAACACAACACATGCACAAATACACACAAGAAAATCAATGATAGTATCTCAATGATTTTAACAGACATGAAGATAACAGAAATACAAATGAAAAACCTCCTGAAAAGTTAACACTATATAAAGAAATGCCTTTGGCTTTTTATGGAGCATTGAGGCCTTAGAGGTGATCCCAACAAATAGAAATATAGCTGTACAGTGGGAAACCACAATATGAGAGACAATCAGGAAATAGTCTGGACACAATGTTATCTCAGAGACATGGAAATATGTATATTTATATATCTACAGAGTAGGTAGAAGTCTGAGCTGTCAACAGAAGAGGAAGGGTTGAGAGGATAATTTGAAATATCCTGAGTGGAAAAATAAATTACCAGCCCAGGGAGGAGTGTGAAGCACAATTGCTTTGGAGTAAGAATGGGGGTGTGCAGTGAAGGAGACACTTACTGTGCCAGGCCGGGGGTAGGGGATGCGGCCCTCGTACTGCACCCAGCGGTGATCGGCGCTCTCCTTGTGCGCGTAGGGGCCATTGAACACAGCCCTGATCTCTGCCATGCTGTACACACACACTGCAGAGCCCTTGAACACGGAGCTGCAAGGCAAGATCACCCATGTGCACACTGCAAGGCAGAATCCCCCATGTGCACACTGCAAAATCCCCCATGTGCACATTCCAAGGCAGAATCCCCCATGTGCACACTGCAAGATCCCCCATGTGCACACACTGTAAGGCAGAATCCCCCATGTGCACACACTGCAACGCAGAATCCCCCATGTGCACACACTGTAAGGCAGAATCCCCCATGTGCACACACTGCAAGGCAGGATCCCCATGTGCACACACTGCAAGGCAGGATCCCCATGTGCACACACTGCAAGGCAGGATCCCCATGTGCACATTCCAAGGCAGGATCCCCATGTGCCCACTGCCAAAGCCTGACAGAGCCTGAGGGGCTCGGGATCAATGCCACAGCAGGTGGCTGATATGCTGCTGACATCAGCGTGGACAGGAATGGTAATTACAGATATTTCACGTCACTGCTAGAGCTTTAAGCTTTGCTTGGTGAACCTGGTTTGTCCTTTGGGACTACTTGATGGAGTGTTACTTTTTGTAGTGGCTGACTGTTTCCAGCTTATCATTTATTAGCTCTTTTGATTTGAATTTTATCCAAGTCAAGGACATTCATCTACACTGTGTTCACATCACATGTATTGGTGATATAGGTGAGGTCTCTGAGAATTACAAGTTGCATTGGAAAGGCAAAAAAAAACAAGATAGAAAAAAAACCATTTATTTTTAATATATTTTCTCCTTTTCAATGTATTTGTCTAAAAAAATCTAAACCATTTCAGTTTTCCAAAGAATACCATGCCAGGTTGCTGAGTAGCATATATTTTAGTTGCTTCACAAAGCATTTTATTTATTGTGCAATATTTACTTCAGTTTTAAGTATTTTTTGTGGTTATATATTCCAGAGAGCTACTGTGGCAACCACTTCTGAATTAAGGAGTGTCTTGGCAATCCCTCATTGTACTCATACTGGTCAGCATTTGGCTAGTCATTATTTACTCTTAATGCAAAGGTTCTGGAGACAAAAGAAAGAATTATTAATTTTCTTTCTAACAATTCTAGAGGGAACACCTAACTATTTATCTTAAAGGTCGTTAATTAATTAGTGCATCCCCCTGAGATATAGCTGAGTTATCCTTTCATCAACTCTGGACTACAAAATCACTTAACTATCAGTTTAGAGAGTAATTTTGGTACTGAGAAGTAGCAGATGTCAAAGGGTTGCTTACAGAAATGAGGCTTCACAACAATGATTTGCCTAAAATAGCAACCACTGGTTGCTCAGTAAATATGATAGAAATTCACAAATTCAACTGGATGAGGCTGAAATAATTTAGTTTGCTTTTGATTGTTACATTTACATAACTTTACAATCACTCTCAAAAGTTAAACACACAAAGGTTTAGGGACATAATTTATTATTTCCAGTTCTAAAATATACTGTCCTCAGTGACTACAGCCCTGACATTGGACACCTTATTCCTGCAGTTCCTAACTGCACTCAGGAATCAGGATCTAGTCTAGAAGACTTGAGTATATACAAAAGTATAAAAGTCCTGAGTAAGATCTTCATAATTTGTTTCCAGAGGCAAACATGATCCCAACACATACCTTGTTGTAGTGAAGACTCCATAGACAAGTGGGTTCCTCTCATCTCTTGTAGAAAGTAAGAATATATCTTCTGCAATGAGAAAAAATACATTTGGGGATTTTTTTTTTTTCAGTTAAACATCCACTGACTATTTCTGCATTTACCATTTGTAATTTGGAAATTTTTAAAAATATAACAAGGTTTTATTTCTGTTGGAATTTTAATTTCTGCCACATTAATTTGTAGTGATACTCTGAAATGTGTTCATTTGCAGATAGTCTGGGTTTTATACCGAATCAGATTTTTACTTTCCATCTTTTAGAGGGAAAGGGAAAAGCACTGTAATTCTGATCAGATATATATTAGTTATAATCAAGGACTTCTGATCAAGGTCAGAGGTATTACTAGCTCTGTTTGGGACAGAATAAAATCAAAACAAGACACAGTGCTTCTATAAAGCAGAGGGGAAAAAAATCCAACAAAAGCAGTTACTGATAATATCAAAATAGACCATTAAAGATAAATCAACTTACGCAGCTCATCGAAATGTGTGTCTGCCCCTTCAGGACCAGGTATGGAACACACAAGCCTGGCTTTCAGAAAAGTTGTCCATTTGTTTATTAGGCTTCTCTGGCCTCCCATATCATTCTAACAAAAAGAAAATAAAATTCTTGAATATTAAAAAGTAAGGGCTTTAACACATGAAAGCACAGTATGGACTGTGCATCTTCTGTCTGCTTCCACAGTTGGCTCAAACTGCAATATAAAAATTTTTTTTTTTCATTTTTTTTCCTAAAAGATTGTAGGAGAGTATTTTTCTAAGTAGTTTCTGTAGTTTCTTATCAGCTCAGAGAGTGGGCAATTAAAATTTCCTAATTTGACCCACAAATGATTGCAAAGTTTCTTCTCTAGCTTTTTAACTGGAATGTCTATGTAACATGATTTCTCTGATTTCTTTTTCCCTGTGAGGCTAATTTTTACAATCAGTTGTCCTTCAAAATTCTTTACAAACCAAGTAATAGAACAGAAAATTTTGGATAGATTTTCCAAAAAAAAAAAAAAGGAAAACTATATTCAGCAGCAGCTTACAATGTAAATACTTCACTGTTTTCTTTCTGTACACAGTACAGAGAAAAATGCATTCCAGGCAAAGTAAGTCATATTATTCTGATAATCATTGTTACAGAAATATCAGTCTATACTCCTGTAACAGAGATTTTTTTCATTTATTTTACTACAGATTTCCAAAACATAAGCACACTTGCCCAAATTTCCTTTAGTCACTGGAGAAAGAAAAAAATCTATAAAGGGTCACTTGAAATTGGCACTACCTTTCTGAAGGGTAAGTGACTTTCTACTGACTAGGATCTGCAGAGGTGTATGGATAGTGGATTTTAGAAGATTTAAATTTTAAGAAGCCAAACCAGGAATTTTCTCATGTACTTCTTGCATTGGCTACATGAAGGACCCTGCTTGTTCCAAATAACAGAACTATTTAGGTTCTGCAAAGCTATGTGGGCCCCAGAACTCTTCATCATAAAAATGGTAAGGGCAATGATATACCAGCAGGAACCAAGAATTGAAACACTTCAAAGAAATGCTATCACCAGCAGTTATCTCCCAGCTGTAGGTTCTGAATGATCCCAAGAAGGTGCTTTCTCCCAGTTATAAAGAAACTTTGGAGATCTGTGCTGTAAGTTTAAAGACCACAAATTTAGCCATAAATATTCAGCTCCTTCAGATTCATTGGGAGAAATCACTTTTTTGTTAATTCACTTTGCAATCTGAAGGCATAAAACCAGCCACAGTAGGAAACACTGAGTGGTGGGAATTATGTCAGCTCCACAGACTGTATTTGGTCCTTCAGGGCTGTATCATACCTACTGCAGGCATTCAGAAAGAGGGCTTTAAGTGCTGAAATCACTTCACAAGGAATAACACTTCTCTGGTAATGCACTCTTAACTGCTTTCCCTTTTCATGTACCTGCTACTTTCAAATAGATTAGCTCAGCTGGAAATGATTCCTGTTAATATATGGCCTTTGGAACTCCTGCTCTTACAGGAATTGCTGCCTCCTCTCTCGATTTCCTAAAGTTCTGCAAAGCCTGAGGCTTTGCATCTACCCAACAGATTTATTACAAAGGTGTCAAAATTAGCAGCCTGAAGCCAACAGCAAAAAAACCCTCTGCATGTGTGTGTTCTGCTCAAAGGCAGAGCAAAAAGACTTTGTGCTGCAGTTAAAACCAAACAACTACAAAGATGCAAGAAAGAATCTTAAAAAGCAAGGAGTGTTTAGCTTTTCCTTCCTCTGGCAAATCGGATTAGCTAAGCAAACCTCACATTGCAGGGCTTCCACTTTGATTTCTGGTGGATGCAGTGCAGCATCACAGGACATCAGATGTCTCTAACTACTTGGCTAAAATCAGAAAACAGGAAGAAAGTGTGGAACAAGTGATGAGGCTGGAATAGAAGAATGACCCTTGTCTAGCTCCTACTCCTGTCACTACAGCATTCAGCTTTTGCAACAGATGAGAGGATATGTACTTTTTTTTAACCGCCTTAAGTTGTGATCCACCACAGCATTTTCACAAATGCTTATTTTAAATATATCAGTAGTTCCACTGAGTTGCTAGAGAGCAGTGTGAACCAAACAGTGTGCTCAAAGGAAGCAATCCTAGCAAGTGCTATGTGCATTAAAGTATAAAATATATGGAATTAAGATGTATCCATATTTGCTTGCTCTCAAGCCAGGACATGATGTTAACCATGTTATTTGAATTTAAGAGACATTAGAACAGACATTCACTTGGTGTGTTTTACATATCCAAAAGCTGCCAAAGTAACACTATACAACTTTTAATGGAGCAAAGGGGATTCAGTGACCAGTCAGCATTCCAAGAGCTACCAAGTCCTTCTGAAGCCAGAAAGTGATAAATTTATGGTGGAGAGAGACTGAAAAGACCTTTCACTGATTTAGACAGTTGCTCATATAATATGCTGACATATCCTTCAACATGCTTCTTCCTACTGCCATGGCTGAGTGAAATAAAAAGCACATTTTACTTGGAAAATATTTTTGTTTGTGGTTGTGGGGATTTTGGGGGATATTTTTGACCAGTAGCCATACAGTACTCTTCAATTCTTTATGTCATCTCTGATTAATGCAGTGTCTTTCCTTTCCTACAACATGCCCAGGATTCATTTGGATTGAATGAGAATGTGCAGGAATTGACAAAGGTCATGATGATTTTATCTACATACGGAATTAATTCAGCTCAGACTAAGGAGGTTCAGAAACTGTAAATAGTATAGGTATAACTTTGCTCCTCAAGTCTCAAGCAGTATTTATCTTACTAAGCTCTGTAAATGTCTGTTTTTTTAAGAAAGGGCACCCCTTCCTTCCCCATACTACTTTTTTGGCACATATTACCTCAGTCTTTGACTCATCTTGAGGCTTCAGGTGCCGGAGAACATGCAGTTGTTCTCCTTTCCTTCAGACCAAGTTGATGTATAGTCACATCACATCTGCCCACTCTGGTGGAGATTCCTTGGACTCTCAGCATTCCTGATGACTGACCTCTGAGAGGCTTCACAAAGGAAATACTGGCACGCTGCTTTTTGAGACTGGGCTGCTACAGAAAGAAGACAGTCTCTTTTGCCAAATAGATTATTTAATAGTAGCAATCTGGAATGAATCACTGATGTGCTCAAATGCTGTGAGCTGGCTGTAGAGCAGGACATAAATACAGCAGGATGTACAGACTGGGTAGTCAGTGGATAAGAAGAAATGCATGGAAGAGTGAAAATCACCAAAGCAAAGTGCAGTTAGTGCACAGGTGGACAGAAGTAAGGATTAAACGCAAAGTCATAGACTCCTAAGAAGCCCATTTTGTTGATTTATACCAAGTAAAGGTTTGCCTCAAGCCTGTGAAAGTAATTAACTGGATGTACTGAAATGATTTTTGACAAGAGATATGGTCTGAATACAAAGAACTCTAAATATTTCAGGGAGACTGGACAAGGAGACAGGATAAATTTAAGTGCTGAGAGAAGGAGAAGGCAGCATGAACAAGCCTTTCATTCCAAAAATATGGCTAATCTTGTAACAGCCAACCAGCCTCAAGTATCTGAAGTCTTATCTCCCAAAATATCACATCTAAGCACACTGGATTAGCTGTGTTTACTATAAACTTTGTAACTGGACAGATGAAGGCACTTAAGACTGCATATTTCATTTTGAATATAAATAAAGCTTTAATTAGCACTTAAAGCTTTGTAATCTCACAAGCTGTAACAAATACCAACACTTCTGCCTGAAATACCTTTTTTTTTAACAGAAAGAAGTGCCTGTAAAATCTTGGTCACTTGTGCTTGCCTGAGTTAGAAATGTAGATAATTGCCAACTAGAAGGGGGGATGTTCAATGTGTCACCTGTTGAGGAAATATTACCCCAAAATATCACAAGAAATTACAACTACAAATTACTTAGATAAATGGGGAAGTAATCCAACATGACTTCAATAAATCAGACAGACTCTTCTTTACAGAAATTCTAAAATTCCATCCCTTTTCAATGAGCTGGCTGCAAAAAACAATTTATTGGAGTGAGAAATCAGGTTTCTACCAAATTACATTGAGAATTCAAGAATTAGATGTCCCACTTCCATGAGCATAGGTAATTGTATGGGCTTTCTGGCATTCAGGAAGATTGTTGTTTAAATGGCACACTGTAAATTTTGCGAAGTAATTTAAGGTCATACTATGCACCTTTCTTGGGAGTCTTCCCTGGAAATTTCAGTTTTCTGATCTGAAATTTTTGTGCAATTAAGCAAAACAACAGGTTTTTCAAATCATCTAGCTAAAGATAAGTTCACATAAAAAATAAAAGCCATCAGAAAAGATATTGCTCTATGATCAAATATCTTAAAAATCAACTTATATTAAAAACTTTCTGTTCTATCTATTTTCTATTCTGTTGTATCTTATATACTATATAAATGTAGCTTCATTAAAATGAACAAATGTTAGTCTTGGAATCCAGTGGACAGGAAAACAGATGGCAAGGAAACTAAAGAACATCTGCATCTTTGGGGATTTAAATCTTGTATTTGCTTGTAAGTAACAGTGACAAATTGAACATTAGAACAAAAAGTGCAGTTATCTGAAAAATCAGTCTACATCAAAGATGTCAAACACTGTGATTCATAAAACTTTAAAGACAGTAATTATCCTGAACAGTCTCTAAAAGGAAGAAAAAGGAGGAAAAAAAAAAGACAATGAGTGGAATTTCTAGAAGCAGGTTATTAATTACAGCCAGTGGCAAGATGTGCAAAACGACTATCCAAAGAGAATTCCTGGCCCGAATAAAAGGAAGTGTTGGAGAACAGAGAAGAAAAGTGCTGAAACTGCAAAAGGCCCTGGAGCCTTACTCTTATTGAAGCTTAGCTATGTGGCAAAGCTACCAGAAACAAATGGCATCCCCTGAGGCAGAGTTATATTTTGGAGGTAAAAACCTCCAACCTTGTAGCTGACTTAATAAATACAGAAATGACAGCCAACAGTCTCCTTTCAACTTCTGTCATGAGGTTCACAGTTCTTTCTATAATTATTTTGTTTTCCTTTACATATTCTGTCCCCATTTGGCTCTGTTAGGGGCCAACCTAACATGGGAAAAGTTAAATTTGCTCCTTTAGGAATTCAGGTGCAATATTTCTTGTCCAAACCATACTCGTGTAGATGAAGTGATTTTCCCTGATTTCATCAGGCTACAGGTGAAAACATCAAGCTACACATGAAATGTGACTTGAGAGAGAATAAAAGCACGTTTGCAATACAAGCAAGGGAAATAAGGCACATGAGACTTTAGAACTTTGACTGCTCTCCTATGGATGCATGAAGTAAACTTGGGGAAGTTACTTCTCTGTGTCTGCAGCTCCCACCTGACAACGAGGTGGTGACTCTGTTTAGCTCCTGCTCCTCAACCAGGCTTGCTTTTATTTCATTCAGAAAGTACTCACACTGAGCATGCATAACTGTTTGGTTCACTATGGAAAATGTTGAATTTTATTTTGAAAAGTATTTAAACATCACACCCAGAGGTTTCTACCAAATTATCTTTGGATGGGATCCAGACTGGAAAATCTAACTACACAGCAATGAAAAATTGTGGACTGTTACTAAACATACCATGAAAAAATCCCCAATATCCAGAAACTAACAGGCTCAGGATGGTTTGAGACAAATAAAAGAATAAAATTAAGCACCATTTTACCTTAAGGCCATGCAGCAATCGTGCTCAGATTATCTCCAGCAGGTGTTCTAGTACTAAGAATATTCCCCTAAACTGTCCAAAGGCTTCCACAAATTAAATGTACTCTACTATATCCACCATTAAGCTGTTCATTCTAACTTCAGTGGGAATCTGAAGTTAGAAAAGCCTTATGGCTGAAGAAATAAAATATATTATGGGATTCCCAGGATAATCTACTTAAAATTTTGAGTATAAACTGTCTGTGGTTTATTCCAGTGTTTTTGACTTGCTTTTACCTGTCTCTCATCTAAATTTTCATATGTACATAATTATATTTTATATATATACATAAGAAGGACATAAATAGAGAACAAAACCTTCAGGTTACAAAATGCATCATTATAAGGAAGCTACAGGCAAGCCAAGTAACTAGATGGACCATGCAATTAATGTCAAACAGGAGATCAGAATTTATATGATTTGAACAGATTGACAGCACTGTGAAACTTGAGGAGTATGAGACCCAGCACTGGGATCAACTGGTTTCTTTATGAACAAATAAACTTCAACTTGCCTTTCAGAATTTCATATTCTTATATGAGAAAGTCTTGAATTTTAGATTCCAGGGACTCAGTAGGGCAGAGCTCCCTTTATAATCAGTGGAAAATACGTCCTTCAGAGAGTGATTTGGGTTGAAGATGGAAGAGGCCTTCCTCCGGGAATTATTTATCTATCTGCCTTTACTGAAGGGAATGACTGATAATTAGATTTATCAACACAAGTGCCTGAAGTCACTTGCATGAGATGCCGTGACCGCAGCACTGATAACCACAGGTTGAGAGCCAGGAAGGGCATGAGAGCAAAGAACAAAGATAGGTCATCATCTGAGTCCTCTAGAATGCAGAATCCCAAAACAGCTGCACCTACAACACTGTACTCAATCAACAATAGCCAAACTGCAAACCATGGCACATTTTTATAGTAAACATACAGAACTGGAAAAAAAAAAGACAGAAAGATAATTCAATCACATGAAGAAACTTCAAAGTCAGAAAGTCCTTATTTGCTACTCTTACAGATATTTGGACATCAGAGCCAAAGCACTCACAAATCAGGGACTTTGGATGAGCCATAGGAACTTCACTCCCATTAACTCTAGAGGCTTCCTCTTTCTGAGCCAAGGTGTACTGACAGTGTCTTATGTGATGAGTCTCTCTAGCAACTCGGATGCTTTCCAAAATTTGCTTCAGAGGTTGTGCAGCTGCATTTCTATAGCCCAGTTTTTAAAGACCTATCTTGACAACACAACTTCTTTCTCACTTTCCCTGAGGCTCAGTAAAATTCAGTCATACCTCTTTACATATAAGCATATCCTACATATTTTTGCCTCATCTGTAAATCATGATTTCCCCCCTTAAAACACCGATTACTGAAACACACCCATGAGGGACAGAAATTTATGAAACTTCCTATACTTATATAAACCTTGCCAATAAGGAAAGTTGGACTAAGAGACCTGACAAAGCCTGATGTTATATCTCTTAATTCATCACAGTTAGAAGCAGATACTCTATGGAACTGGCCTGTCTCCAACACATCAGCCCTTAAAAATGAAATCATCATGATGAGCATCTGCTTTTCTACATCATTTGAAAACTTTCAAATAGGCACAAAATGTGCAAATATCAAACTTGGAAGTCCAAGAGGACTTGGTTGCTGAAAGATTCACAGCTGCAAAGACACTCAGTGGGCAAATGAGGGCCAAGGTTGTTCTAGTGATGACTTTCAGAGGGTTCATAATCATTATTACTGAGAAATCAAGAAAAGAAAATATTTCCTATGTCTGGAGTTGTGGCTAGGCAATATTCTGGTGACAAAGGAGGTATGTAACACACAGGAAGCTGAATCTCGTCTGGAATGAGTTGCCTCCAGAACTGGAAGCAGGATAGCAGCACGAGCATGGCTCTGAGCCCAGACTAATTAGCCCTGCTGAGAACATGTGAACAGGGCTATTTGGCTTCCGGGACCCGGCTAGTGCGGCTGAACGGGAAAGCAGGACACTGCCAGGACAGCTCCGAGGGCTTTGGAGAGAGATCAGTTATCCACACAATACAGAAATACCAATAATGATAATGTAACAGTCACAGTAAAGGCTAGACTATGTCCAGGACAAGAAAAACAACTCTTAACTTCTACATACAAGCAGCCCTGTGGCAAAGCCCACCGGAGACTCTGGACTTGGAGCCACAGAGGAATAGCTGCCTCCTGCCACTCCGGGAATACAAATTGCTTTAAGCACCAGACAGGAGGCAAGGTCACAGCCTTGAACTCTGCTGATGTTCATGGCTTTGGAAATAAATTACATTACCCAAAGGTGGAATGCAGGGTGTGTCCAGGGCTCTTGACTCAAGAGTTCTTAAAATGATTACATTCCAGTGTGCTTAGAAAGTACAGTTTAACCAAGAGGGCTGTGCCTAATTGCAGTATTCTTTTCCCCAGGTACAGCTTGGTATATATAGGGGTGGAACGTAGCTTTAAAAAAAGCAAAAAAAAAAAAAACCAAAACAAAGAGCTCACTTGTTCCCACTAGAACAAAGGCTGCTTCTGGATACCAAACACTTTGGGAAATGTGGGAAAACATCAGGGGCTGAAGTCTGATTTCTTGGCAGTTGAGGTCTCGGAAACCAGCCTCTAAGACTGCACGCTTTAACTTTTGCAATACATCACCAAAACCATTAAAGAGGAGCTTGTAACACAGCAAATGCAAACTGCTGTAATAATAAACAGGATTTTCATACTGCAGCAGAGAGACTACTGCTTTTGGCTAATTTCCACTCCATTCCAATAAGATGAGGTTGTAACTATGAAAAGATGTGTTTCTATATAGATAACAAACAAACAAAGCTCCAACAACTTTCCTCCCTCTTCAAAACCTTCTCTGTGACTCCTCTGTGTTAGATTTTTATTTCTCCCATTATTTCAGTGGGGAAAATAGGAGGGAAAACTGGGTCTTTTCTAGGACTATATTTGTACATATATGAGGTTATCAATAAATAGAATTACAATTCTGCCATCATTTAGTGGTAAATAGGTACAAAAATGTAGCTGACTTGCTACTGGACTGTACAAAGCACAGTGTATGGATGCTGCAATTGTATTTTTTTTAAAAAATCTTCCTCAATGTGTAATGACTGTGTCCTGTTTTTATTTGATTCAAAGTGGTTCAGCATTGTGGGCTTGAAGACCATGTAGCTGTAGAAGTTCATGTTTTTGTTTCTAGAAATAGGAATAAGTGGATCTGTGCTCTTAAGAAGTTATGGTCTGTGTACACGATCATTTAATATACATATGTGTAACTGCATGCATTTTTTAAAAAGAAATAAATTTTGCTGGCTAATCTTCAATAGTAATTTTTCTTTTTGGTTGCGGACTTACATGAAAAGAAAACAACCCCAAACATTGCAATTTATGTAAGTATGAATGCACCATAAGCAGTATTGGGTATTGCAGAGAGGGCAATGACACTTTTTCTGCCTTGCTCAGGCCAAAAACAGGAAATGCCATTTGCCATGATAAATGACACAACTGGTTCTGAAAGTGACTGTTGAAAGCACTTCCTCTGCAGTGCCAGTGATACCCCCCAGTGACACAGAGCAGATGATGTAAACCTGAGTGAGGGCCGTGCAGCGGCTGCGCTCTTGCAGCTCAGGCTGCAGATAGTCTGGTGAACAGGACAAGTGACAGCTGCTGGACCCTGAGCAAAGAGCTGCCAGCCAGAGCATTGCAGTCTTCTGGGTCTGAAAGTAGCTGGGAAAGGGGAATGTTCTCCTGCAAAAATTTTCCCTAAGGGAGGGAATCACTGAGAGACCATACGGTTGAAGCTTTGCAAACCAGCCAAAGAATAGGCTGCATTGACTAGGCTTCTTATTAAAAACAAAGCCTATTCTAATTTCAGCATGTATTTCTTGCATTAATGGACAGGAGCCCTAAGGCGTGGTGAGGTAGAGAGCAATCAAGTTCTAGTAGAAATAAACTGTATTTACACCAAGCAAATTATTTCAGAAGTTGCTGAGCTCCTCCCATTGACTGTTATTTTCTGCTTAACAGGGAAAGAAGGCAAAGGCTTAACTTTGTGCAGTACAGATCACATTAATGAGACAGTGCAAGCAGAAATTGTTATCAGTTGTTCCAATCAAAGGCATTGCTCCCGTGTCAGAGACAATTTAGAACAGCAGATGTTTCATACCACAGCACAGATCCAAAATGTCTCTGTCCACGAACAGACAAGTCTATTTGAATATTTAATTTATATTAAATATCCATAACAATTTTATTTTTATTATAATAATTAGCAATACATTTTTTAATTTGTTGGTAATTAAGACCAATATAATAAAAAGCAGGAGTCTGGATTATCAAGAGAATTCTGCAACCAGTCGGAAGTGCTCAGTAAATAAAGAAGACGGTGTGGAACTATTAATAAAAATCACATTGCTTATCACCTTCATTGTTTTGGTTTGACTACTAAAAATAAAATTCATTACATTTTTCCCGTTAACATGATTCCTCTATAAATTCAGTCTCATTTGAGGTATGATTATACATAGTCGTTAGGATTTCCTTACAATACATTTGCTTTTATTATGATAGCTTATCTCCCTTTTTCTCTAGGTAAAGGATGCTGGTTTTCTCTAGCCAATATATCTTAGTTTACTATACTCTCTCATGTGCCTTGGCTTGAAAATGTTGTCTATCAATTTCTCCTAATGCATTAAGTGCTTTCTCATAATCAGCAAATGCCATGTCTAGCAGCAAATCATAAATGTTTGCATTTCCATTCTGCCATTAATCACTCTGCTGTGAAATACCCAACTAAAGATTATCCATTATTTCGTCTGGCTAAAAACCTACTAGAGAACTGCTTTATGAATGAATGTTTTGTTATCTTAACACTTTAGGTCAAGGACAGAAGTGTGAAATGGCTGTGGCCACTGAAATTTCAGTTGGAGCTGGGAGTTTGCTGGAGTGTAGAGCAGCTGTAGATTTACACATCCATACACTTGTCACTTTGTTTTTCAGTGTGCGTCCATAGCTGAGTGAGTGCTCTTCTCCACACACATTTTATTGCAAATCACAAATGCTCTTGTTCATTTACTAATTTTCAAGTTTCTTGAGAAACTGCCAGCAGAGTCACACTGCTCAGGAATTGCAAGTCACTTAAAGCTGAACATAAGCATGGACATTTACCTACTTGTGTGACTGCTTGCTGACACCTCATTCATCACAAGATAAACATTTCCTCAAAGCTTCTGTTTACTATGCTACTAATATGAAGGCAGCTTTCAAGTTCCATTTTCCTGACTTTTACCAGTGGTTCCTGAGGACTCAAGAACAGGATGGGAACACTTCTACTGACTGCTTCCATTACTACAGAATAGAGGAACAGAATGTCCTAGGGGACGAAGAAGTGGATAGATTGTGTGTTTGACACAGAAGCCTACAAACCCTTCTGCCACTGTGGGTAGAGGCCTCAGTAAAACCATCAGGCTGCTAAACTGCAAACTACTCTGCCTGCTGTCTTCATGTGCAGGAATGGTTTTTTTTCTTCTCATCTTTTGAGGAGGCTTGTGCCCTTGACAGAGAAGGTTCTCCTAGAAAAGTGCAGCTCATGATAGCCTGAGTCTGTATATAGCATCGGGGCACAAATCTTTCATAAGGGGCAAACCCAAGGAGAATGAATGAGGAAGTGAAGGAGTAGTCATTTAAAGGAGGTCAGGCACCAGCCAAATGAACTTTTTACATTGCAGGAGACCCGGGGTCTGGTTCCTCCCAGTCAATGGGTCAAGGATTGCTCTTGTTCCCAAGGGAGGAAACCTCCAGGCAGATGTGGGTGTAGCTCAGAAACTGTATACTTTCTTAGCCTCCCCTCACCCTAACGGGTTATCAGGAATGAGCACAAACAAATTACTGACCCCAACTCTCAGTAATGCCCAGGAATGGTGTACAGAGCCAAGCTGAAGGAATGGGTTTGTATGTCCATGCATCAGTGGGCACCTTCCACAAAACCCCAAATACCTTGCCAGTGTGTACACTTTGACTCATCCATCCTCACTGGAAGCTCATGAAACAAAACATGACATTGCTGCATTGAAGGTCAATACTTTACTGGTTGGACACAAGATTATAATTTATAAACATATTAGCTTTTTACAAGAGGTACACCGTCAATATCAAGTTTAATTTTTGACGAGTAAATTTCAGATGGCATTAGTAATCTGTGTTCAGAAAAATTATTATAATGGCTCATTGGGTAACAAAGGGGAAAACACGTATTTCTCACAGAAATAAACCAAACTTGCTTAATTTTTATCAAAAATATAGAGTTCTCACCTTACAAACTCTCCCAACTCTGGAAAGGATCGTCTTATCAGACGTGCCACTATCTTGTGATATTTCTCGAAAAAAGAAGTAGATTTTATCATCATCTGGATTATAGGTATCTGGGATAGGAAAATTTCCAATGAATTTTGCTCCTAGAAATTAAAAAAAAGGAGGTTAAAAATCTGAAGAAAAGCCTTAGTACTTGCTGTTAATTCTCTGCATTTATGTTACATCTTCTAGTGAAATAAAAATATTATATAGATAGCAGTGAATTTCTTACCTACTCCAAGTGAAAACCTCCTTGGAGTCTAAAGTATTAACTCTTAGGCGGATGTTTTTGTGTATAAATTTTACTTCCACTTGCAAAAGTACGCAGCACTGGTTATCATTCTTTGTTTGGAAATAGAGAAACTCTCAGTACAAACTACTGCCTACAGAAATCTACCTTACTGCTCTTGCCACCAAAATGAAGCTAAGTAGATTTTCTGAAATCACCTGGTAGGATTTAAATTAATTTAATTACCCATTGCAGCAGTTATGCATACATAAATATACTACTGTTTACTAGAGATAGCTTGTAAAGGAATATTTCCCATGTATCTGTGATACAGCAATCTTTCTGACTGTATCTACCAAATCCAACACAGGGCCATGCTGTGATTCCCCAGTTAGCACAGCAAACTCCAAAATGGGTTAGTCAGTCTTAAGGATGCAGTTCCTTGTGCTTGGAAACAGACTGGCTATATCAATGTAATGGTTTGTTTGGGTTATTTAAATCTGGTTTTTGCAAAAAAATGCCTTGTCATGGCATGCTGGGACATTTCATTACCCCTGGTCTCTTCTAAGGCAAATGTGGATGTCTGCCTATATCTTACAGGCATGTTTAACGGGCCAAGATGTTTTTCACTGCTCCCAAGCTCCCTCATTCATGGTCTCCAACCCTGCTCTACCTGCTCACTAGTTGAAGGCTTTCTTTTTTCTTTTAATTTTGCACTAAAATCAAAAATTAAAGCAATTTAAGGATCCACAACTACAGTAGAGCATGCAACAACCCTGCCTTGCACAAGTGAACCAGCTACTTGGGGCAGTGATTTTTAAGACATTCCCCAGTGTGCTACAATAGATGAGCTCTTCTGAGGGCACTTGGATCAATGATGTTTTTCTTTAAACAGAAGTGGCTATACAAATACAGTGCAAAGAGACCCTTGACTCTAAAATACATTCTTTCAGCAATAAAATACACAGTCTTTGTCCCCCAGTACAGGGAGGCTGCAGTAGAAAGCAATAAGGAGGGTGGTGTAAGAATGCAGAGCAAACAGAGCACACTGTTTATATGGGGGAATACTATTATCAGCTTTCAATATATCTTCATGCCTTTGTCCTTTCCATAATGATTGTTACTTTATATTAGCCTTGAGGAATTTTCACCATGAACTCTACAGTACACATAGATGAAAAAGAGAGTCCTTAATTCAAAAGTCTGCAACCTGAGACAAAGGGCCTGAGACAAAATGGGATGTGTTTAAGTGCTCAGTGTGCACCTTTGTGACAGAAGAATACATTTATGGGTGAAAATAGCCACAGTGCTGCTTCTGACACTAGAGAATGGTGTCAGCAGAAAAAAATGAAATGATGCAGCCATCAAGATCTATAAATTTAAGTTAGGATTTCAAAATGAGCTTGAGGAAAATATTCAATTACCCCTCAGGGCTAATAAGGCTACTTTGAAGATTAGATCTCTGAGCATGAATAAATACAAAAATATGCTTCCAGTATGGTTTCTTAAATTTGTGGTTAGCAAAATAGCCATTTAAGAGGAAACCTGTGAAATTCTTCTATACCACGTTTTTGAAAGTCACATAGTTTTTTTTCTTAATCCACATTCATGGAACAAAACAATGAATATATGGGGGGTTGAAAATTAAACTTCATTGCTCTCCTTGGCAAGCCTAATGCAAAAATAAATGTCTCATTATCAATTCCTGGAACAGATTTAGAAAAATCTCTAATGAATTCAAGGAACACAAATATTTAATAATTTTAAATTACAATTGAAAACATTGAAGTTGAAAGCTAAATCCAAAGTGAAATGCATTGTAAAAAAGATTTGAAGATGAAGTGAAAATAATTAGAGATTATGATCTCAAAAGCACATAATGTTCTGCAATTGAGTTCTTTGTCTCGTCTTTTCTAACCTATCTATCCAACATATAAAAGTGCATTTAAACTAACTGTGAATTAAGCTTTTGGATTCTTTTCATGGGAGAAAAAACTAACGATGATTTTAAACTACTGTTTGTTTTCCCATAGACAGAGCTATCCCCCCCACTATTTGCTTCAGCAGCAGATTTTCCCACAAATTTAGTTCATGGCTAGATTGTATGTAACCAACCCAGAGAATAAAGGCATCATGAGCTCTGGAAATTGATGGTACACGTGTTACTTGTGCTTTTTTTTATGTGGCCTGGCGGGAAAAGCTGATACAGATGGTCCTTCACTGCTGGCTTAGCTGTTGGTTACCTGCTAGCCATCACTCCCTTCTGAAAGCAGCAGTGATTTTTGGCATTGCAACCTATGGAGAATTTAGGCTCAGAAGAAAGGAGAACCACAAAGGTTCTGGCTGTCCTAGAACACAAAGAAATGAAAAAGCAACCCAAAACAGTGGGAAGCAGCACCTCTGTGTAGGTGGGCTGCCAGAAATGTGTGGCATGACAGAATACAATGGACAGTGCTTACCTCATTGACCACCTAGAAGTCAAGCTCTTAACCCATTCTCAGCCAGGTCCTCTCTCAGGGAGGGACAAAGTGACAATGAATAATATTATTTTAGGACAGATTCCTACAACAGGCGGGTGGTGTCACCCTCCGGAAGTGTCACCTCTCTCAGTAAACGACAGAGGCAAACGAGAGGACTGAGCTCAGACAGGATGCTAGCTTTTGCTTTTTAGAGCTAAGGGAGCTGAATCCCATTCAAAGTTCACAGGATATAAAGAACTCATTGCCTCCAAGCCTTTGCCCTGGAAAAGACGACTAAATTGCTATGAAAAAAGTGAAAAGGCAAAAAAAAAAAAGAGATTAATGCAATTCAAGGAAGCCCTCGTTCCAGCTATGGCCCTCTCTTCCCAAGAAGGGGGAGGAACTGCAGCTGTTGGGTGGATGCCTGTGTGTAGGGCTGGTGGGTGCTCTCCTCTGCCCACGGGGCTGGCATGGGGCAGACCCTGTTCCAGAGGGTGGCTTTGCCATCCGGAGGGGGCCCTGGGCGAGACAGCTCCGGTGAGCAGCTGTGGGAATGCCTGATTCCCCAGCCCTGCTCCCCTCTGCTCCAGTGCCACTCTTGCAGGAGTGTGAGCACTGCGAGCCTGAGTCATGGGAAAGATTAGCTGCCTTCCTCCTTTCCCCCTCTGTGGAGCTGCTATTCAGTCACTGAGATTAGGACATGTCTTAATTAGTCGAGATAGAGATGCCCTGCAAGGAACTGGAAGGTATCCCACGCATTTTTCCCTCATGCTTTGTCTTTACCTCCCTTCCCTCAGGGAAGCATAATTTTGTTTCCAGAAACAGAATAAGACTAAACTTTGAAAATATTAAGGTGCATTATAGCAAAACTTCCTTGGCCCTCTGGAAGAAAACAAGCTGTACATTTTATGCTTATCCTAAGTAAAACATGAGTCATGCATGGTAATAATTTATTTCCAATGGTACAATTATTCAAGTATGTAGAGCTTTTCCTGGAGGTCTAACACATGCTTGGTAAATGGGCAGTAGAATAAGAGAAGAGGGGATTTATTTGAGATGGGAGTTTTAAAACTGAAATCAAGTAAATATTTTCTTTATACCAATATCGGCTGAAAGCACAAAGTATGTAATTGGTAACATTACACAATAAACTAGAAATATATTGGCCACCCTATGGCTTATTGCAGAAATGATGCTGTCATTTCAGGTTACACTTAAAATTTTCTCCAACCTTAAAAGGACTGTTTCAAAATATTAAAAGCAGCTAGTTTATGTCTATGCCTCTTAATATAACACTGAATGGATTGTGTTTGTGAAGTCTTAAGACAGAATTGTGGCTGTAGGGTTTTAAATGGCTGGAAACAAGGTAAACCTGAAGAATATATAGGGTCTTCAGTGTTTATATAGCATGGGGAAATTTTCACCTTATGGTCTAGCACACTGAAGCTGTTTTTCAGACACAGACATATTAATATACTCTTCTCCTTAGAAAAGTTTCACAAATACAGACACTTTAAGTGAAAACAGAATAAATCATGAATCAATCTAAATGAGAGAGGAAAGGCAGACATACCCCCACTAAAACACCTAAATATTCCTCAAACCTACAGTTTATTCTGTTTTCTTGTACTCTTCCCTTGTCTCAAACTGCTCATGAGGAAACAATAATAAGAAGAAAAACAAAAGAAGTTTGAAACTGTATTTTTAAGATACAAGTTCTTTTGGACTGGGAGCTGAATCCTGTAATGCTCATCAAGGTGGATCCGTACAAATGATAACACCAGATGCTCCTCAGGGCCAAACCACAGTAAATCTTTGTTTCCAGCTTATTATTTCATCCCCTAGGAAAGCAGCTAGCCAGCCACCTCTCCATGCTGAGCATCTGCAGACCATCAGTGATAAAACTGGATATGCAGTTGCATGGCTAATTAGAATTAGAGAACTGAATGCTGGAAGGACCCATCCTGGTTCATATCACAGTCCATTTCTGCTCTGCACTGAACAAGGGGTGTGTGGAAACGAGAGAGACAAGATAGGAGAGGTGGGACAAGAAATATTTTCAGTACAGGAAATGAAATTGGGATAGGTCAGCAGTCAGATGTGAGATTCTTCTATCTGCTATTTGGAAAGGCAAACATGACTTTTTAGTGGCTTTTTCTCCTCATGGCACAGCAGAAATCCTGGGGTTATGGAGTTACATCTAGATAGAAATTTAAGGCAACAATACAGAAGAAGGAAGAGGTAGAGAAAAATTATTAAGAAAAAGAACATTCCTCTTGCTGAGGTCTCAAAGAGTTAAGAGGCAAAATTATCCTTTATAGAAGTTGTCTGCTGGGAAGACAACTTAACCCTGTGGTCAGTAGGCTCTGACTTTACACTGCACCCATAATAGTTACACAGGCATCCTGAGCCAGGGCCAGTGTTGCCACATCTTTAAAGACAGTTGACAGCTAAAAGGGAGATGCTTTAATTGAGCAGGGTTAGCTTGTGAGTGAAGCTTTCCATGTTACTCTGTGTGTGGTTTGAGACTGGCTGGATGCAAATGCAGCCAGCTTTTTAGAGGGTTTACTAGCTCACAATGTTTTTTAATGGGCAAGAAAAAACAGTGTTTTGCTTGAGAAGCCATTTTAGTGTGCCCTTAGTGGTTTTAAAATGATCCTCAAGGCAACAAAGGGTATTTTTCCCCCTAAAAGAGGAAAATAAAAAAGACGACCTCCTACCAAAAGAAATCTAGTCTCTTGTTTCAATATGCTATACACAATAGCTTTCAACAAATAATTGAAAAAAACAGTTTAAAAAAATTATTCCAACAAGACTGGATATAGAAGCATTTAAGACAAGATAATATTTCAATTGCAGGATTATACACAGAATATATAGATCAAAGATAGAAACTGTGATTAGGTCTTATGCTCCCACTCTCCTCTTAATTAGCATTTTCACCTCTGTGACTTTTCTCAAGTGCATTTCTGTTCCACTGAGCTTGTTTTAAAAAGCCTACGTAATCCAAAGACTCCATGATACAATATCTATATTTATAGTTACTGGACATATATTTATATAAGGAAGGAATTATTCAGAGAGGCAGGGACAATGCAAATGACAACAGCATATGTTTGGGATCTTACCAGTAAGCCAGTAATGTTCAGAAATGTCAGTTCTGATGTAATGATGGTCGTGAGAAGGGCCCAGAGAACGTGTCAAAGCAGTGTCTTTGCCAAGGAAATCAGAAGCTGTTCCAGCATAAAGATACTCATCTGCAAATGAAAAAGAAATAGAGTTCCTACAGCTGTGGCACCAAAAAAATGAAAGCTATTTACATTTTGTTGGGTGAACAGCACATGTGTTTAATTGGTCTACAAACAAATTTAATGCTTTAAAATATTATTAGGTCATATTTTAATGGATTTTTTTGATTCTCTAAATTTACTTACATTTAAATGAGAGCGATATTTATAACTACATGTCTGAGAAGTATCACAGTCAAAGACTACTTTTCAGATCTTTTAGGCACCCAGAATAGTAAATTTCCCATGCTTTAATGGGTACTGGGCTCTTAAGGGTAAAAGGTCTATTTAATCTGAACATCCTGTCCCATGCATCTGGGAGCCATGGTGAGGACATGACCACCTGCCCACTCCAGCTACCTCCTGTGTCCCAGGACTACCCTGATGGCTTTGCTGCTCCTGAACTAGAAAAACAGGATGGATGCTTCCCCACTGGAATGTTGCAGCTTGGCCCATTCCTGGAGCAAGGATCTCCATCCAACACTTAATTCACGAAGAGGAATCCAGGCACAAATTCAGGGAATTTGTATTAATTGCAGGAATATGGATACAGATGCAAATCATCATCATTTTAACACAGAGTGGTCTTGCTAAAATAAAAGACAGATCTTGCTTGAATAAGGCAGCCAGAATTTGCCTCACAAGGACAATACATCTGTAACATAGTTCTTGCTGCAATTGTATTCACTGTTTGCTCTTCTACCCCTTTCATGGGCAATGAAAATGCTAAGAAATGCACAATATTTTCTGTTTCACTTCTGATTTCAGTACTTTTCAAAATGAATCAAAGAAACTGTAAGACTGTGAACCTTTTTTTTTCTACCACTAGCATATTTTGAAATACTCTTTTTTTTTCTGTAAAATAACAAGCTTTATTGGTTGGAAAAGGGTTTTTTTGGTTTAATGACTTGCAGAAATAAACCCCTAGAATCCATAAAAACAAAAAAGTTCATCTTCATAAATTAAAATCTTATAAAAAACTATATGATACATAAAAATCTCCTTCCAGAAGTTCCTTATCCAGGTTTTCTGATACTCCTGGGTTGAAACATTTCACAAGATCTTTTAGAGAGAAGCCTTTGTTGAGAGTGAATGCAGAATAAATACCATTCAACACTGATGTTTGTGCTTTCATTTGCAAAAGATGTAAATGCACTTAAAAAAATAAGATCAAGGGGGAAAAAAAATCAACAAACCAACCCACAACCCATGATCCACAAGCACTTTATTTGTCCAAAAAAGATCTATCATCTTTCTTTTTAACTCATTATTATTGTTACTTCTGTATTACTTCCATGACAGTTTTGGAAAGCACATCTTTCAGACAGCATGTTGCCTTTGTAAAGAAACAATAGAGCATTCTGAAAGGTATTTGTCATAATGAGGAATGGGCAGGGTAATTGCTGTTTGCTAACTGACAGGCACTCAGTGATCGATACATCTGAAGGGCCAACAGAAATTCTCCATCCTTGCTTAGGCTCTGCTGACAAGGCATTTTCAGCACTTCTCTCAGCATTTGGTATTTCTCATTCCAAGTTCTTTTTACGTCCTGAGCAGTTTTGATGAGTGGTAATTTGTAATAGAGGATGGATGACGAGCAGGTGATTTTTCAGTCAAGAAAACTAGTTTTTTTAATTTATCCATGGGATTTGAAGTGATATGTCATGCAGTACTCAGATTACTTATTTCTACAAAGAATGAAAATTACTCAGTTGCATTAACTTATATATGAGTGAAAATACAGTCAGATATTACTTAGCTCACAAGTGCATAACTGAAGAAAAAGTGTTGTCCAAAGGATAGAAGTAATCTTTATTGCCATTTGGCAGGTAAATAGAAGTAGATAAAGAGAAGTGACATGCCAAGGTTACTCTGCTCATTAGTGGCAGAGATGGAAAATGAACTCACCTGAGCTCCAGGGCAGCATCTTATTCATGAACTATACTGCTCTGCTAGTTCACTTGGGAATAAGGTAAGCATCCAAAGACAGACCAAAAACACATTCTCTGGTCAGGCCTGTAACTCTTTACAGTGCTCCCTGTATGTTATTGTAAAGCACGTGACACCAGCCACAGTCAAAAAAGGGGATACCAGAATACTCTGACCATTAATTTTATCTAGCTCAAAAATTTTTTTGCAGCAAAGTTCATGTCTTAGGTAGCTAAAAGACAGCAGTTTCTTAATTTCACAAGATTTAATAGAACAGTCAAAGCATGAGAGTGCTACTGAAATTAGGCAATGCCGTAATAAATCACAGAGTTCTACTGCTTGCATTTTAAAAAAAAAGTAAAAAATAAGTTAAAGTTTCTGGAACCCCATTTTAAAAATAGACTTCATGGTCATTAAAGAGTACTAGGGGTCCCTGAGAAGAATAAGCACAGGCTTTAATCTATTGTTTTTAATAAAGGAAGTCCTGCCCCATCTGTAGGGTCAGAATCACAAATCATTTATCTTATTATCTGAGAATAAAGACTGAACATTAGTCATATTCTTTTTATAACACAGAGTGACCGATACTTCAAAGCACTGTCACCACTGCTCTTTGGCTGTAAATGAAAACGTCATGGTGCTTCACTCTTATCTTGTATTCATATGCTCGACAGACAAGTTAAATGAAAATTGTCCAAAGCTATGAACCAAACCATGACAAAAGTAGCTCTTATAGTGGTTTGAAATCCAGAGGTCAAGCTGACATTCCTCGGCCCCAAATGTCAGACCACACAATGCTGTGATGCACGCAGCAGGCAGAGTGCACTATCTTGTGCCTCGGCTCCCAGCTTCAGAAGTGGCTGCTCGAGTAAATAGAAACCTCAGGAACGTATTTATGGAAATAGTGCATGTCAGCATACTTCAAAGGGCAGAACATATTGATAATTGCAGAAAGAGGCCCACAAGGGCTTCAAACGCTCTCTGTCCATGTGGGTTTTTTTGTTGTCCTCTTAAAGCAGCAATGACTGGGTGAGGGTGAAACCGCCGCCCCGCACAGCTGACAGAGGCTTCACAGCCATTCTAATGCTGTTTCCATTTCTGCCCTTCCAGATCTCTGCCTGAAGGCTTCCCCAGCTCTGAGAGCACAAACCAGCACTGGAAACATGACCAATGCCAGAGGAGCTCCAGCAGTGACATCTGCTGAGCCCCTGGGCTTGAAGCAGAGCCATCACAGGTGTGAGGGCAGCACCTGGCTCTGGTGGCTCCTTACCTGCCATCACTGAAGCAAATGGCTGCTGGGGATCGAACGGGCACTTCAACCTGCCAGACTCCAGGTTCTGGGTATCCAAACGGAATACCATTTCCTGAGAATAAACACAAATTTATTATCCTGATGTGGCTACAGAGAAAAACTCACTTAGACAGCTTGTTCTGCTAATATACAAAGTGACGGTGTGTTAGATCATTCAGCTGTCATCTTAGCATTGTTGTTTACAGTCTGTGTCTGTTATATATCTGTTATATATCTCAGTGGTTTACTGTATCCTGGTCTCCCTATAGTGAAAAACAAATCTTTAAAAAAATACAATTATTTTCAGGAAAAGGGAGATGCATTGTTCTTTTCTACCCCAATTAAAAGCTGGTTTGTACTTAAAAGGCACTGGCTTCTATTTGGGAAAGTGCTGATAGACTGCATTGCAACAGGAGACCCTGAAGGGATTCTGGCTGACTCTGAAATTTCTCCAGGGACTGCTGAATAATGTTCACAACAGACACAGTTCAGATCCTTTTAAAATGAAAGCAGCATATGCTCTCCCTTATTATTTTTAACAAGGCTAAAGATACAAGAGATATTAGAATAGTTTCTTCCTTGTAGTTTCCAAATACAGTATGATTAATTCCTGGGCCATAGAAAAAGGGCACAGAGAATGATAAAGAAAGTAAGTTATTTAAAAATTATTGCCAATGTTTTCAGTGGGCAATCAACAACTTCCTGTAGGCATCCATTTGAAGCTTTATCATAGTTTTGGATTGCCAACAAGGAATCTTTTACTTGCCCCTTTGGTTTCCTGAAAGTACAGTTAACCTGAAATCTGTAGCGAGTCCTGCTGAAGGGAAATTGATAGCTCAGAGGAGTAAAGGGAACTCTCTGCAGATACAGACTTCATCTTCAGAACTGTGCTGCCATTAAGAGAGGGGAGATTGCCTACAGAAGTGCTTTTAACATATTTTCATTTAACATTGTTTCCTACCTATTTAAAATCCCACTAGTGCTCAGAAATCTAATCAATGTATTAGAGAGACAAAAATTTAGAAGCTAGTTTAAAAAAAAAACAAAACATCTCTATGAACTAAACAACTAAAAATGGGTGAAGTGATTTTAATTATTTTAATTATTCCATAACTCTGCCTTGCAAGAGGCCAGGAAAGTACACATGACAAGCAAGGATATCCAAAGATGGCCACATAGGATTAGACTTCACAACACATTAATTCAATTCATCCTTAATGCACATCAGATTATAAATGACCAAACCTTTCTATGTTATTGAGGTGCCTCCTAAACTCTAGGCTCAGAAGACAAAAGCTCAGGATATTGAATAATTAAGCTCCTTAACAGAAAAGAAAAATCAATTCCAATCTGGGAACGTAAATTCAATTTCCTCCAGCAATCCTAGCTTGTATGAAGCAGAATTTAATCAGCAAAAACTTGTTACTTTCCCAAACCTGTAGAATTTCAGGCAAACCAAATTCTCAGGCTACTGAAGTAAGCACAGAAGAGGTAAAACTAAACTAAAAAGTAGGCTTTTTTTTTCCTGACAATCTTTTTCTAGTGTCCCATTGTCCTTTGTTCTAGGATGTGCAACCCTGAGCTGCTCAGAGAACCCTTGCCTTATCACATGTGAAGAGGCTGTCTGCAAGCCCAGCAGTACTCAGGGGACCACGGGAGTTATAGATCAACATCAAATATTTCAGACTTCACCCAGACAAACTAATGGACACTAGCAGGCATTCATACAGAATTAACCTCCTGCTTTCACTTTGGGTAAAGCTTTCAAAGAAAAGAGCATCCCTTGGAGAGCTGTGGCTAACAGCACCAAGTGGGCCAAGCCTCTTCTTCACCAGCCAAGAGAAGTTTTGGCAGCGACTCGAGCAATAACAAGATGAGGATTTTAATCCCCTTTAATTGTGTGATCCCGTTGGGGATTTGTATTGCTTCAAAAGCAGTGTCTGCTGTGGTTTTGAGTCACCTGATCCACACTGTTTTCCTCTCTGTTTCCACAGCACTGGCACTGGCCAGGAAAGCACTGCTCAGATCCACTAGCAGCTTTCAAAGGTCAGCAGAGCATCGCCTGCCGTCACAGCCTCCATGAGGCTATCTCAGGGCCTGGCTCTCCCAAAGCATCCCACATCTTCCTGGAAAGGTTGCTAATTACCAGACACTTATTATGTGGTATAACTCTGGGTATAACCCAGAGTGAGTCTTAAATTTTGAAAAAAATAAATAAATAAATAAAACGGTGAGGGAGGAAAAACCAGGTTTTTAAGAGATTGGATTTCCTGGCTTCAGTTCCTACAAGGAGACATTTTCAACTGCCTGTCAAATTCACATCACTGGGCCCATCCTCAGCACTCTCCTGCCTTGTCACATTTATCTGGAGAGGCGGTGGAAGGATGGTGGCTGAAGGGTGTTTGGGCCTCCAAGAAGGAAAGGGAAAATATGCCTGAGGCTATTCAAGGCTGATAACCCAGAAGGAGGCTGTAGAAGAGGCAGGAGCAGTGCTGAACACTGTCCAACCTACCACTGCAGCTGAGCAACCAGGAGGAATGTGGGAGAGGCAGGACCGGGGGACAGTGAGAGGATTAGAAAATACAATACCAGGATTCTTTTTCCATTTCCTCTCACAAGGTAATTGGTCATGTCTAACTGAGACAGACCCCTTGTCTAGACTGGCTGCCAGACTGAACAGTCAGACCAAATCCATAATTTCACAAGGTTTGGTGAAAACAACTACAAATGAAGTGGATGAAATGAAGTGGGGCAATGGTAGAGTGAATAAGGAATCTTGCTAATGACCCAGAGGTAAACTAGAGCCCTGCTTATACTCTTGCTGAGAGCTGTTCAGCTCTGTATTTGATCATTCAGCTAAGAAATCAGCATGATACAAGGGATCTAAAATTTCATTTGCTTCAACTGGAATATTTAAAGTAGCAAAGCAAAGAAGTCTACAGAATTATTTAATTGTAAGCCAAATTATACACCCTATACCAGACAATACCAGGAGCACTAATGGCTTATTAGGCAAAGAACAACACCATGTAGATTTCTCACAGCTTCAGTTTTCTGTTGTACAGGCAGCCCCTCTGGGTTGGTCATCCAACCAACAGATTGTAGGGGACATAATGACGGATAGCAGTCTGGGCAAGCATTAATCCTTTTTTTTCTTCCACAAGGACCTTCCCTTGATTCCATGTATCAGTTATAGAACAAGTTGGAATAACTTTAAATAAAATAAGGTACATTTAGATTAGATATTGGGAAGAAATTATTCCCTGTGAGGGTGGTGAGGCACCAGCACAGATTACCCTAAGAAGCTGCAGAGGATCCATCCCTGGAAGTGTTCAAGGCCAGGCTGGATGGGGCTTTGAGCAACTTCATCCAGTGGAAGATGTCCCTGCTCACAGTGGTGGGGTTGGAACTGGATGATCTTTAAGGGCCCTCTCCACCCAAACCAATTCTATGATCCTTATTTGGTTTCAGGTTGTTTCATATAGTAACTTCATATGTCATTTCTTATATTCTAGAATTTTATCCATCCTTGAAGAAAAGAGCAAGCTATTTCTATAGCAGCATAAGAAGCCTGCACCACAGGCAAGCAGCCAGACAGGTCACATCTCAACACTGTCTGAGAACAACGCCAGATAAATATAGCCAAGGTGTGATACATATAGGAGTTAAAAAGAGACTTGTGTACTAAGTGGCTGCTTGACACACCACCAAAATTCTGCTGTTGTGGGGGTTAGGTCTCAAACATTTACCACTTAGGAGAGAGATTTCTTTGTCACCAGCAAATGAAGACCAATCAGCTGCTAACTTCAGCTCAGGAATATGCCACTAGTGACGGAGGACACCCAACACCTCCTTAGTGACCAGACTGCAACACATTGCAAAGTCCTGAGATGCTGTCCCTGCTCAGGCTCAGAGACCTTTTTCAAAGTGCTTATTACTCTCATGCACAAGGCATAAGAAGCCCTCTGTGGACCAAGGATATATGTACATTAAAAGACAGAACTACAAGTTTAATCTTGGACTCTGAATGTATGTGTGTGAGGAAAGTATGTGTAGAAATTACTTACTAGAAAGGAAGACATCTGGGTTAGATGTTCTCTTCACTTAGTTAATCACATGGAAGTGTCATTCCAAAGAGCTCTGTATATTAGGCCTGAGGAAAGTGCTTTGTTCAAAAGTGATATGCACATACCAAATGTGAGAACAAGATTTCCCGTCTGACCCGCAGAATCCACCATTTACCCCGTTATTTATGCAAGCAGCTGTCAGGTCATTTTTTACACACTCACATAGTATTTTCCAATCTATGATGAATGCTAAACAAGATGGGGGCTATTCCTTGACATGTCAGACTAGTGAGAAAGTTAAATTACCTCTTTGTGAGTTCCAAGTTCAATGTAGCCACAGAGAGGGTGAAACGCTCCTGTGCCACAGACATAAACATGGGTCCGGTTGTACGGCTGAAGAACACGGATAAAATTGGCACATTCTGTCTGTTGAGGAAAGAAAGATAAAGGTTACTTTTCATGTTTATTCTTCATTTTCTCTTTATACATTCTACTAATTTACGGCAATAGCACTGGTGTACTTAAAACTACTGTAGCAGAGACTGCTTACAAAGTAGTTCAAAGCTGTGACAACTACAATTTGACAGTGGCTATCTACCAGGCAGTTCATCAATCAGACTTGCAAACCTAATTCTGCCGTAATGCTTACAGCCACAAGAAGCTGTGTGCTCACAGCACGGTTTGGAGGGTATCTGTTCAGCCTGTGTTGTAGCAAACAACACCTGTTAACAACTGGGCAGAGGTCACAGAGCCACTGGGTTTGTCTGGCTACCAACCCTCCTGCCTTTGCTTCTCAGCTCAGGGTGCTGCTCATGCTTCAGCACCAAAGATTATATGATTAAAGTAACTGTGGTGGGCTGAAAGGTTTCAACACACTTCAAAGGGTACACTTAATCTCTGCACCAACCACATCTTACTGGTGACTTCTGTTTGGTCACTTCTGAGTCTAGCTGGGCTAGGTCCTTGCTGTTAAGCACAGGCAGCTGCTACATGCTCCAGGATGATATATGGGCTGGAGGAAAAGACTTGCTCTGGCTTTCCCCAAAATGAAATTTATACAGAAACACAAAACAAGTACTTCAGAGGGAATATACAAGTCCTGTTCTTTTGTTCAAGACATCACCCTACACCTAAGAGAGAGTCCAAAACAAACATTTCTCTCCTAGGACCATTTCCTTCTTCTCTTAGTATAGAAGTAGAACAGCACAAATCTCCCATATACACCAGTATAAGAATATTCCCAGTGCTCAGAAAAGGTGGTATTTAGGTTTTGGCTGCTGTAAAGATAATGGTAGCAACAGGTTAGAGTAAGAAGTTGAAATTCTTCAGGCAGAGAGCTGAGAGTGTTTTGAGCTGGAATCTACCTTGGTAACTGACATGCTGGATGGAAATTAGGAGATTTTTCTGAGAGAAAAGGAAGAAATTTTGTTTTACAGCCAAGAAATGTTTACATTTATAGTGGCACTAGACATATGATTTAAACTGGGGTATGCAAAACATATAAAAGTTGTATTGTATACACATATGTACCTTAAATACACCTCCTAAAGAAAATTTGTGGTTCCAGGGAAAAGACATTGAGTCTGAGATTTTTTTTAATCCGAACTGAAACTGCAAGTTAAGTTGATTTGTTCACTGTTGTACAACTCTGTTTCTTTAATGAATTATAATGAAGTTATAATCAGGACACTCCCAAGAAAAAAGGAAGCATTTTAATACAAAAAAAGAGGATTTCATGTATTTCCTGGTATACATTTCTGAGGAAGGCCCATTCATCTCTCAGGTGCATTTATTACATTAAAGAACAACCTAGCACGACTGCTGCCTGAAATACTGAATTTTTTTTAAGTATTAACAATTCAAAAACAATAGACATATACGCTTTTTTAATTAAGAAAAAACACTTAGGACATTAGTTCAGAAATGTAACAAGAGCTCATGAATGCATTTTGGGCATTTATTAAAAAATACACGGATTTATAATTCTCAGCAATAATAAAAATATATACATCATACTTACATGAGCATCTTTCCCAGCTAATTTGCATAATTCTACCTTTTCTTTTGCTGCAGGCCAGTAAATCTGTAACAGTTAAAATAAGACAAAGATTATGAGGATTATAAACTGTCCTGTGACTGCAGATTAATTATTCCATGAATAAACAGTTAAAACAGATTTATGCATGTTGAAAAACCTTGCCTGTAAATTGAAATGAACATGACTATAAAAGACCCCATTACAAAAAATTAAGAGGTTTTAAATCAACCCCCTCAATCTTTGTTTATTTCTTCACTGGCTACATGCACTTTTAAAAAACATTCAGTAAATCTAGCTAGGGCACCTTGTCACCATTAAGTGTTTCCCTCAAAGTTATGATGAGCCAAATCATCTGGAGACTAAACTGATTGCAAGGCCAGACAAATTACATTTGTGAG
This sequence comes from Anthoscopus minutus, assembly GCA_013399455.1. Taxonomy (NCBI): domain Eukaryota; kingdom Metazoa; phylum Chordata; class Aves; order Passeriformes; family Paridae; genus Anthoscopus; species Anthoscopus minutus. Next base: position 19,417 of record VWYI01021250.1, on the reverse strand, counting down.
GAATTTAAGCCAGTGGATTTGGCTCAAGTGTTATAAAAAAAATACTTAGCTCTTTCTGACAATTTTCCAATGAAAAGAATTAAGTTCAAAAAACTAAGGATAGCTCAAGGGAAATTTGTAGAACAAAAAGTAGATTTGACAGAAATCAACAGTGAATGGTTTAAAAATGTCACCCATCAACATTAACTAAGTTTACTGAGAAAATGAAACGCAAGTTTAGGTAAAATCGAGGACCTTAGATAATTAGCATTAAATATTGATACTGTTTCTCTTTCTTTTTTAATCTGCCCTGAAGAATTCTGTATTAGGGGTTTTGATGTAAATGAATTCAGATGACAAAATACTATCAGTTACTGTAATCCAAATTATGTTAGTGAAGAGATCAATGAAAAACAGTTCAGATTCTGCCTCATTGATTTCAATTAAGCAGTCAAAAATTGATATGATTGAGTACATGTTTGATTTAAATTTAAAATAGAAGGTAAATACAAATTCTTCTACAACCACCCTGATAAAATTGGATATTCTGTACTTCTAATTTTGACAAGATTATTGCTACTTCCCATAACTAATAGTAAAATCACACTAATTTTTAAGCAAATATTTATTAGCACATTGCCTCAAGTCCCAGGCACCAATCAGCAGGTCATTAGTAGTCAAAAATGCTTTAGAGTAGTCTCCAATCACACTTTACAAAATTTTAAACAGCAAATATGTAAGAATGAAGAATTATTATAATATGCATTAGAGCTAAAAACATCATCAAGGAAGGATGCACAACAACAGGAGCTGACTGCTGTCATATTCCCTTTGACCCAGCTGCTGGCACCTTGTAGGATGTGGCATGACATACCCACATGGGTATAGAAAGCAAAAAGCCAGTGTCCTCTGTCAAGAACCTTTATCACTTTCCAAAACCTACAGTCACTGTTTCTCTCAATCTGAAAACACTTTTGGCGTTACTTCTTCCTCTTCCTTCCTAGTGAAAATGGAAGTACTGAATTTCTGTAAGAAAATAAATTTCCTCTCAAGTGAATTTAGTTACCTTTCTGATATGAACCTCTTAGTAGAGATAATGTAGCTGAAGTTACTTAAACCTTAACCCTCTAGAACAAAACTTACATGGAGTCAGAGATAAGACAGTATAACAGCATTGCAGCACTGGAGCACAAACTTGCTTTCCCAGATCATTTTCTCAGAATGATGTGGTCATAGCATCCCGGTATGAAAATTCAATCTGAAATCAGCTGTGTCAGTGTGGGTAGCACAGTGCACAGTGCTAGGAAGCACAGAGGAAAGTACTGGGAATATCATGAAAGGCTGAAGGTAATTCCAGTCTGGTCTCTGCTGCGCACAGTGGGATGAGTCTCAATTGAAACACAGCTTAAATTTATGAAGAAAAGCTGATGAAAAGCTACCAGTGAAGAAAAGCTGATGAGAAGGAACAGATAGAGGAATGTAAGGTCATGGATCTCCAAACATATCTGGTCAAGGAGATTTGTCTGAGCTGTCAGTTCTCTTGTACATAAACTTTAGGCTCAATCCTGCCCAAGATCCCTGAATCATTTACAGGAAAGCCCAGAGGTCTTCAGGGGCTTGGGAGATTTTTGGCCAAAGTTTAGTTATCTAACTAGGCAGATAAGACTTCCCTTTCTAGGCTTCTGAAAATGCCCAGCTCTCCTTGCCAACTACAGAAAAGAACTGGAGAAGTTAAAAACAGAGACATTTGCTTCAAGGCATCAGAAGTGTTAATGGACTTGACTTACCCTCAATTCTTTCACAAATTCCTTCATGGGAATTAATGCTTGTCCTACAAGGCTGAAATACATACCCCCCCTCACTTCTATGATAATTGACCACAGACAATTATATTAAAAAAAATCAATTGTTTTACTCTCTAGTTACTCAACAGCCTCAGTATTTAGCATTATATAAGGCCACATTAGACAATGAAAAGTGAAGCTAAGTGATCCAACTTGAAAATCAATTTGCAATTATATATGGGGGAGTAAAAGTGATATTTATTTGCTTTCCATATGAGAAATGAGAGGTTCCCAGAAACTGTCAGTTCTAAAATGTAATAAATCAAGGAAATTGCATAATAAATAATGTGCCAGTGTGCTGAGCAAGAATGAATAAACTTAATTTTTTATTACAGGACATGCTGTGTAACAGTACCACAGGTCTAGTTCCCTCAAATACTGACAAAAGTAACGATACACATCTGTATTGACTTTTCTGTAGGGGGTGAAATTAAGTTTTACTATTATATTTTATTCCAATGAGTTAGTTAGTTTTACAATATGTCAAAAAAGTAAGACCATGCTACTGTACTTTCTTTTAGATTTAAAATCATTGAGCAATTTTAAATGGTTTGAAGCTTTGAAATTGGTCTTTTTTTTTTCTTATTTAAATGGCTTATTCACAATGGTTTTAGCTTAACAAATTCTTTTTTTCCCCAAATTCCTCAATAAGTAAAAACTTCAACAATAGAATAGAAACAAAAAACAGATTACCTGATACAATATATTAAAGGTGACAACAGCACTGACTTAAGTTATAATCATTTTGTGTTACAAACAGTACAAATTATATATTTATTATATTTTATAGTTGCATCAGTATCTGAAATGTCTGGAGAAATCTCAGAATAGCCTAGTGGAGTTACAGAATTTAAGGCAGGAATGCAAATAGTTGGAATATGTAATCTATATACTTAAATAGGATTCTTTTCTCTTCTTAATCTTCAGTTTATTTTAGTTTTAAAATAACCGTATCAAAATTTCAAAGGTCAGCTACTGTCATTATTTCCAGATTTTATCTTCTATTGCTCAATTTAAAAAAAAACCCAAAAAACAAAACAAAACTTTACTATTACTTTTAAATCATTGTTCAAATATTTTCTTAAATTTAGCAACAGGAAAGAAATTAAATTTTCCTAATAAATGAAAGTTAATAAGCTCTTTTCTATCAGAGAGAAACTAAACCTCCCAGGAGTACAAAATTAAACAGTACATAAGCATAGGACAGATAAGGTATCACTTTAAAGGGTAGCTGGAAATTGATTTCTGATTAAAACAAAACATTTAAAACCACAAAGGTCTTTTCCAGATCAGGAACAGCAGATTTCTAAAAGTAACATTTTCCTGCCCTTTAAATGTGCATTTTTGCTGTAAGAAAGTAATGGAAAGGAAAGCAAATTTTTTTTAAAATGTGTACTATTTATATTTATAAACTGGTATGTGGATGCTATATATGTATAATATATGTATATCTATATCCATATGTATACATGTGTATATACCTATGTGTGGGTGCAAATATATATAAGGATATATAAATACATATATAATATCTGGATCCACATCTAAGAGCTTAATTTCAGCTGCTATCTGTCATGAATTAATAATACTGGTATTTAACTCATTTTTCAGTATCTATCATTCTCTATCAGAATTTGTTCCTAAGCTAACACTTCAGATTATAAATCCTTAGGAGAAGGGATGATCAAAAATAAAACAGCGAAGTCTGATTACAAAAAAAAAATGTTGTGTGAAAGTACAGCTTTTTCAAGAATTATTTCTAATTAGGCTTCTAAATCTAGGATGGTGCAGGACTTCATGAATGAATGGAAAATGCTACATATTGTCACAACACAAAAGAGTAAGATCATAAGCTACCCATTAAAAATTTTAAAACCCATTGGTCTTACTTTATCTGTTGGTAAGGTTTCAAAACAAGTTTTTAGTTAGGGAAGAAATAACACAAGTTTCCAATGAAAATGGACTGTGGTAGAGAAGACAATATAACTTGGTAAACAGACAATAGTCCACTCTAATATTATACTTTAATAACCAGCTGAATTACATTAAGATGCTAGAGCTGGTCTTCATCATGGCTCCATTTAAGTATTTAGTACATTATCACACTGAAACTGATTAGCTCAGCTGCAAAAAAACAGGCACAAGTACAAGAAAAAAAAGGTCTGATAAGAACTTGAGGTAGAAAGTTACTCATTAAATTCCTCAGGAAACAGTGTCATCCTATTTCAAACATATGTTAAACAGACCTTATCCTATTTCATGTACCCCTTAGTAGCCTTGGTAAAAACCCAGAACTGCCACAACCCATGCAGGTGACAGAAAGTTGGGGAGCATTACTAATACAAATGGATTTAAATTACACAGGAAGAATCAAAGGGTTCTGAAGACCAGAATTACAAACAGTCAGAGGAAATGGGTATAAACTACTCGTAAATAAATATAGATCATAGATTGTAGATTTTAGCAAAAATTAAATCTGGAACATCGAAGTAAAAAGGACCTGTTCCACATCAACAACATTCCTAAAGAAGTTGCATTAAGTATCCCAAAGGGGCACTTACAGCAGCTTTGGACTGGGTTATGCAAGGAATAACTGCTCCATGAGGTAGGTGGTACTGACAGCAGGGAGTGAGACCAATTGACCAACGTGACTCCTTCCAGCTTCAGGTCCCCAAGATAGCCATGCCAGCAGCAAGCACTTGAGTGTCCCATTGAGGCTGTCACCTTTCAGCAGCCCCAGGGCTCTCACTGGAGCCTCTCCCGTGCCTGATGCTGCCCATGTGCTTCAGCACCTCTCTGTCAGCTCAGCCCCTGGTACCAGACACCCCAAAGTGCTCAATCAATGCACATGGAGCACCAGCAGGGCGTGTCCCTACCACGAGTGAAGCACAGCAGCTGATCAGCGTGTCTCACAACACTCACACACTGAATCTGGGGCCTGTGAAGAAAGGGATTGCTCCCTTTCTATTTTAAAGGAATAAGAAATTATAAAATCATTTAGATGAAAATACAGATTTTAAAGAGCTGCTTGATGTAGCAAGAGAAGGGCAACTTTCTTCCCTTGTTTCATTCGATCTGCTAGATATTCATCATACCGATCCTTGAGGGAAGAAAGGCAATAAAATTACAGCTTTCTGGACATCAAAATGTCTTATAAAGGCTTTGTGAAGCATGTGCACTGTAACTCAGAAGCTTAGGCTCATTGGTATGGGTAAATTTCCCATATGGCAGTCCCAAGTGCCCAAGTTTCCAAAGAACAAAACTAGACTGAGTTGTAAAAGCATTGTCATGTTGGCATATGCAATATACTACCCCCGAGAAACTCCCCTCCATGAAAAACTACCCCTTGTGTGAAAAAAAAAGGATTCATGACTTAGCTCAATGGGACCATAAAATGAATACAGTAAAGAGGGCAACATGAGCCAAGAGACAGTCTAATCCCACTTTTGTTATTGCCTTACTATATGTGACAGTCAGGTCTCAATTTTCCCACCAGTAAAATGACAATAATGTGACTTTCTTTTTTTTTTAACTTTCTTGATTTTTTTAAGAACTTTGTCATTCGTAGCTCAAAAATCAAAAGCAAAGAAAAACAGTTAGATCAAGGAGCACTGAGAAAACATACGACAGTGATCCAATAGGAATGTCACCCTGCTGCATAAGACAATATCACAAATGTCATGCCCCAGTGCAGTAAGAGTGGGTGTTCATGGATTGCATCCTGAGAACTAGGACATTTGTCACTGCTGTATACTGACCTCAGGTCACTTCACTGAAAATTACTGCAAGTACTAAAAATTTACTGAAATTCCCAGAAAACACTGGAAAGAATTTAACACATTCTCTGTATTATTTCTTGGAAAATAAAGAGTGTTAGGATTATCACAGAATCACAAAATATTCTGAATTGGAAAGGATTCACAAGGATCACAGAGTTCAACTCTTAAATTAATGGCCTGTACAAGGACTGAACCAGCGACCTTGACACTATTAGCACCATGCTCTAACCAACTGCACTAATTAATGAGAAAATGATCTGATTTTAGCACACCATATCCATATCCCAGTTGTTCTCTAAGTATATCACATCTGCTGCATTAATGTGGGCAGTATGGCAGTCCACAGCTTGGAGAACTGGACAGATTATTCTCACATACAAATCCTAACAGCAGGTCTTGTAACAGACTCACTGTAATTGCTGTACTCTAGAATTCAGTATTTTGAAGCCATCAGTAAATAAAGGAAGCTGATACATCTAAATTCCTCATGTAAATTTCTCCCTGCATTTGGCTGTTCTTAGAGGTTTTTTTATCTAGCTTTCTTTATAGCAGTTTCATCAAGGTTTAGCTAACTCACAGAAATACTTAAGAGATCCTCAAAAGCCAAGAATGTATTCTTCATCCTGTTTACACCTGCCACAGACCTTCACCTGTGGTGCTATTTCCCATACCTGCAACACACACCCAGGAAATAAACTGACCAGAATTTCTATCTCCAATTATTTCATAGTAACAGAAAATTGGATCTCTGATAGATATAATCTGATATAAGAGGAAGGGGGACAGAGAGAATATGAGGCTTGTTTCAGTGATTTACAACACAGCGGGAATGCCAGTGTCAGTGCATGGCATTCTATATTTTCATGGTGCTGTCAAACTGAGTAAAATGCACTGAAAGTCAAAGGAAAATAAAAGTTGTGTATTTGGGAGACATATTCACAAGATTTTGGTATCTTAAATTGGGCAGGTGGCTGTTAGAGTGAAACCTCATATTAGAACCAAAAGGGCTTTAGTATTGCATCTGTTTGGGACAAAGCAACATCTCCACATGCCCCAGTTTGCCTCTTAAACTGTCATCTCCAACACAACTTAAGTAGTAGCCGATACTTCCAGCCTCAAGAGTTTTCTGAAAAGTGCATTTTCATGTGTATGTTATGAGCACATGTGAAAGCTTAAAGAAAATAGACCAGATGCTGATTTCATTTACACTGGATTAAATCTTGAAAGGTGTCAGTGCTTCCACACTTCATTTTCCACAGTGTAACCACAGCAGACTTCTGACTACTGTCTGCTTCTCCTGAAAGGAAACCATACACCAGGGTTTGTAGGGTAAATGGCATTGCTCCTGACATGTTTATCACTCCAGACTAAAAACAAATCCTACCTTTGAAAAAGCCAATGACCAATATAAGTAAATGTTTTCAGAGGACAGGATACTGGCCATTCTTTAGAGCTAAACACATGGGTAAAATATAAAAATGACAGCGGATGTTTATGGAAACATAATTTATGGTAACAATGCAAAAGGAAATAACAGAGACACTCTCTTCCACCTAGGACTGTTGCCATTCTGGATTCATACTGCTTTCTTCACGTCTTGCTCCATCTGTTGTTTTGTGTCTGTAAACACTTTTCAAAAGCGTTCACTTTGTCTCTACACGTGCCTAAATTTAAGTCTGTCAAACAATTTTATAGAGTAAATAGCTCAGAGGTAAGACCCCTCCAAGGGCTATCAAGCACAAAGATATCACTTCTGATCCTGGAAGCCCCTAACCTGAAATTTCACTGGGTTTATCCTAGATTATCTCAGTCCTGATGCCCCACTTTCATAAGTTCAAATATCTCCAGTGGTTTCCACACAACTGTCTGGCCTTCAATTATGTTTCCTGACAAACTTTTTCTTCTGACAGGTCAAGAAAGCTTCACTCTCAGACTGTCTGCAGTTTTGCTGACAGGCAGGAAGCTAACTTCCTTTAAGCTATAGAATAAGCAGCACATATATTTTAAGAAGGACCAATCTTGGTATTACTGTGTTTCAAGGCTGCAATAAACACCTCAAGACTCTATGTATTCCTGAGGCTCAGGCCTGGTGGCAAGAACCAAAGCCTCCTTTCAGTACTGGCTAAATTCCCAATGGGTTCTTTCCTAATTGAGACCACGCTTATATGGCCTGACAGAGTGTTTCTCAGAGCAGTGAATGTAAAATTCTGCTCCTGTATCTCGAGGGTGCTATTTTACATAAATATGCATATGTATTTGCATACATGTTCCCCTTCCTGCAGAGATGGGTGGGTCACATTGCAAGTAGGGATGAAATACAAGCCCAGATGAACTGTTGGCAAGCACTGGAGTTCGAGAAAAAAATTATGTGCAACTATTTCATAAGCATTTACCCAGCAGATAAATATACACTTATGCATATGTATATTTTTGCCTGTGAAATATAGATAATACTCAATACAAGAGGGCATTCAAGGATGTCACAAGACAGCTGCACATGCCAGAAAAATACTAGCAACTACAAACGGATGATGCTCCAAGCGATGATAATTTGTGACCCAGAGCCAAAACCCACTGGGACAGATGAAAACAACTTGTTCCAAAGCTGCTATTGGGGATCTGACATGTTTATCTATTTGGCCCACATGGGGCTGTGTCTTCTAGCACTGACAGCTCCTGCAGGTTGGCAGCTTTTCAAAAGCTTGTCAGGCCTTGATAGCATTCCTATTCCCGCGGAGCTGGGCGGGTGCGCTGCGATCACACCGTGATAATCGCGCTGACATGTAACCCCGCGTGCACTGTTAGCACAGCCACAGAAAGGGGCACCATCGCTTTGCAGATATTTACCCACTGTTTACCCAGCTGACAGCATTTTGTATTTTGTATTTATTTAGCTTAAGGAGTAAAATAGAAAAGGCTTTAAGCAAACTCAGAACAAAATTCGGTGTACTAAAGCGATGTTTCCAGCAGGATCCCAGAGCCTGGTGGTCCTTCAGAATTTCTCCTGCTTTCCAGCCTCTCATGCTATTAAACATCCTTTTGTTTTACATGGCACTTCTGGTGGTAATGGCACAGAGGCTGTCAGTAGAACTGCTTTCTTTTACTGACCATCTTTATTTACTCATAGAAAGAAATCACAATTCTTCCAGTTTGCAAATAGCTTACAGAATTTGTCAAGTATGTAAAGGTCTTTCAGAAAGAGACTATAGCACTTGATAATGCCACTCCAGCAAGTGGAGCTAAAGGCTTCTGTATAGGAAAACTTCAGTGAAAATATATCCCTGCTAAAGAAAGATGATTGTCCATTGCTGAATTTTATATATTTATTGACTATAATCACTTTAGCTTCCCGCATTTGCCTGTCATTCTGGAAGACTTGCTTATTACACTGTGGTACTTATTGTTTTATAATGAGGTTTGCAAGCACTGGAAACCAGACAGACTTTTTTTTCAAGCTGCCAGCTAAGGAAGTTTTCAACCTATTACACAATAAATTGAATAAAAATGACAATGATTTAAGGAATTGAGACTCCAGCAGAACTATTGATTTATTTCACAAGGAAAAGTACACCAGGAAATAAACCTGTAACTTAATATATGTAAGTCAAACTAACTAATTTAGGTATTAGGTAACTAATTTTTAAATAAATAGGTTTTAAAAAGGAAGTTATTAAATTATATATATGTATACATTGAACAAGAAAGCAGAATACAATGCTTTGGATGCTTCTTTGAATACTATTCCAGAAATGCCTTAATATAGAGCTTTAGACTGTAAAATATAATCTTGCCAAGTAATTACATCCACATATGAGAATAAATTGTTGAGGATTCTAACTTGGCTTTTGGAGGTATCAGTAGCTCCTAACAAAACAAATATCTGAAATTGAGAGCTTTATTAAAATAAGATGAATCTACCCAGCACAGAGCATTCTAAAGTTCGTGTTCAGCTTTGTTTTAAAGAAAGGAAACCCTGAACTATGCACAATCTTGAATTCTAGTCTCAAAGTTGTTATACCTCTCTCTCCCCCTCAACTTGCTTTTCACACTCCTTCCTCAAAGTCATTAATAAACACATCATTTATAGGCAGAAACTTAATATTCTAATCAATTTCTACTCATTTTAGTGGCTGTGTGTAAGCAGATTATTTTTTCCAGACGACTCATACTCCAGAGGAGTACAAAGGACACACTTCAGACCCTTGTAGTCCCAACATGTGTGGTTTCCTCACACTGGGAAAGCCTGGAAGCGAGCCGCCTGGCCTGGCGCCAACCCAAACTACGGTCAGTCTAAACACAGCACCGGCAAATGCTACTTTCTGACACTTCACTGCTACTGTAGAGTATCCTCTAGCATCCTCCTCAGCCACTGAGATTTATACACAGTTCCCCCTGCAACTTCCTTCATCTCATCCCTTCCCTCGGCTGACAAGATCCAAGCAGCCAGGCACAGTAGAATTAAAGAGAAACACTCGTGAGAGGTTGCCTTGTGTTACCTGGGCATTTATGCAAGAAGATACATTTACAAAGTTGTTGAATGCCCATGGAGGCCTTGGGAATCACCACACCAGGATGCTCTGCAAGGCTCCTCAATCAGTTTTTCCTAGTTAAACACATTTTGCCTCATGTGTTTTGTTCTGAAAAGTTAAATATTATCTGAATAGTTAAACTATTAGTTCACTACTAAAAAAAGTATAATTATTTGAACCTGCACACATATTTAGATATACAAGTAGTTAGGAACTTTATTCCCTCCTTTCAGGCTACCATACATATGTAAGCATACATTCTCTATTCATCTTACAAAGTGCAAATTTTCCTCCCAATACAAAGTGAGTATTTTCTCTGTAACATCTATACCATTGTCTGATTGCAGGTTAGTTCTCCTGGCTCTGTCTATGTTCTGCTCTTCTTGGAAAGCAGCTCCATAAGGGTGGTTTGGCCAAAGAGAAAATGTCACCAGCTTGGACTGAGGGGCGGCTCACGCAGGGCGCTGCCACCTCCAGCAAGGTCTGGGCTCATAAAGCCCCACTGAACATAATGGGAGGTGACAGCACTCAGCATCTCTCGGGAGGCAAGCAGCATCCCACAGAAACAGAAGTCTGCTTGTCACACAAACAAAACTTGCTTTCTACAGAAAGCCTACACCAAAAATCAATTTGTAGTCTGAAAATTTGCAATTATAATTAGCAGTGCCATTATTAATGCAATTTCCTGAGGGGATGGTGGATTTTGAGTTAATTACTGAGATAACAGAAGCAACGTAAGTGCTTGATAAAGCATCACAGGAAGAAATTTCCTGAAATACTCAGAATCTGATTTTTACAGTAACTGGCATATGCAGCATAGCTGAAACCAAGATGAGGCGCAAGACATTCTGTCTGGTACTGTATCTCTTCTATACAATGACAGCACGTGTTGCTCTCAAACATGCAAGCAAAATAGTCTTTTGTTCCACCTGTTCAGCTCCTGCCTGCAATAGAATTAATTCAGGGTCAGTTACCTCTTCAGAGCAGGCAGCAGAACACAGTAATTTAAAACCCCCCTCTGGTGCCTAAAGAAAATACCAAACACAGCTGAGAATTCAAATTTTATTCATATCTGGAAGAAGGAGGAAACCAGTTTTCGTGTGTTCCTGTGCAAGCATCTGGTTCTCACTCAGAGCAGTCAACTGCGCTTACAAAAGCTCCAGTTCACCATGTCTGCTAGAAATATTGAAGGCTAAATTGTCATCTTATTATCTCAAGTTAGCACATTGTCACTGGGCATGGGCAAGGGACTACAGCAGGTCCCAGTGGAAGCTTTTCCTATCACTAGTAATTCTAGACATTAACAGAAATGCTAAAATTGCCACTTACATTTTACCATAATTTAAACCATCCAAATTGCCCCTGCTCTGTTCAGTAAAGAAATCCCAGTGATGCCAGGAAGCAATGAAAGAGCTGTCTTCAGTTATTTCCTTCCAAATGCTTTTAAATGAGGAGGATAACTATGACCAGAGGAGTTGAGAAGTGAACATTCTGAGCCATATTTTTCCTGTTTGCTGATATTTTGATGCTATTTTCATGCACTGTAGGGCTCTTCCACATAGCTGATCTCTTGCAGCTCATCAGTCACACAGGAGATCATATAGCATAAGAAATTCAATTGATTAAAGATAAATTGTATAACTATGGGAGGTGAGATTATCAAATACTGGTAAATTGCATTGCACAACGAAATCTGCAGTTACTCAGTGAAGGAATAAATAAATGAATAAATAAATAAATAGAAACACAAAACAAAAAATAATTTAACAAAATTTAATTTAGGATATAAACTACATGGAAAATGCACTGACCTTTTTTACATTTTTGTTTATATCAACCAAGTTGAGCAGGAAGATGTGGTCTTTTGCCCCGACTAGCAGCCGGCCCCTCTCCTCATCTAGCAGCAGGGTTCGAAAATCAAGCCCCTCTGTTGAGCCCAGGAATGGGATGCAGCTGTTTGAAAGCAGCAAGTCTGTGGGAAAACAAAGAAAATCTTTATAATCAAAATGTTTATATATGACTCATCAGTGTCTTTTATAAATATATGCAACCAGCATGGAGTATACCAGTGAGATAAGTGCTGTTTTGGAGCATGTTTTTCCAGAGCCATAACACAGTTTCTGTTAACTCTGGAGTTCTCTGTGGGGCTTTTTCACTTCCAAATCAGGTAATATTTACTTTCACAAAATATTTTTCTATCTAAAATTTTCTTAATAAATGATCTGTATGGCATAAAAGAATCAGAAATTCAACATAAATTAGAAACCACAAAAGACAGATCTTTGCAAAATGTTTGCTGTGCCCTTCCTTCATTCTAAGAAAACTAATTATGTTTATATTATCATACTTATAGATACACATTCTCAAGGATCAATACCTCATTGTATTTGGTGCTCCAACTATAAAGTAGCAAAGAAGGTCAACAGCAGCCAAGAATAATTAGGAGCAAGAAATAGAGGGTAGGGACACTTGAAGATCATCTAGTTCAACTCCCTCTGTATGTAGAGGAACATCTATCACTAGGTCAGCTTGGTCAAATCCCCATCTAACATGACCTTGAACACTTCCAGGGATAGGACATCCACAACTTCTCTAGGCAACTTGTACCAGTTTGTCACCACTCTTGTAACAGAAAATGTCTTTCTTATATCCAGTTTCTATCTACTCTCTTCCAGTTTAAAACTATTGCCCCTTGTCCTGTCACTAAAAGCTTTGATAAAAAGCCTCTGCTCATCTTTTTTATAAGCCCCCTTTACATATTGAAAAGCTGCAATAAGGTCACCTCAAAGCCGCCTTTTCTCCTGGCGGAACAACCCCAAACCTCTCAGCCTGTCCTCATACAGAAGGTGTTACAGCCCTCTAACCATTATCAGGGCTCTTCTCGAGATTCATTTCAAGGTCCATGTCTTTCTTCAACTAGGTGGCCCAGAGAACTGAATGTAGGGCTGCAGGATCTTACCACAGTAGCCTGCAGAGGCAGAATCCCCTCCCTCTACCTGCTGAACACACTTCTTGTGGGACAGCCCAAGGTACAGATGGCTTTGCAGGCCGTGAGCACACATTGCTGGCTCATATCCATTTTTTCATTCACTAATATCCCCAAGTCCTTGTCTGCAGGACTGTACTCAACCTATTCATCACACAATCTACCCATCATCCAGTCTGTGTTGATATTAAGGACTGCCCTGACCCAGGTGTGAGATCTTACACTTGGCTTAGTTGAACCTCACATGGGCCTCCTTCTCCAGCCAGTCAAGGGATCTTCAAAGATAATTTATTCTAATTCAGTGAGGATGATATAGCAAGGAGAACATCCAGCAGCAACACCTCTAAGATCCCTATTAAAATCAAAAATTTGACACCAAAGTTTTACTGTGAATTAACAGCAACTTCAAATCTCTTTTAAAAGGTAATTAAGAAAAAATTATGCTCTGTGAAACTAATGAAAGTATCTATAATGCTGCAAAAAAGCTAAAGGGCTGTCAAATAAAAATTCTGTAACATTCTGCCTAATGAATACTCTGTGGATGTAATCCTGGATGAGGGCACAAACAAAGTATAGAAAAGAGGACAAGGATAGTTAAGTCTTGTTGGGTAGTCATTACCTTGGGGAAAAGAAAATAAATATGTGAATCAATCTTCCACAAGCAAACTCTCTAAGCTAAACTATTCAGAAATCATCAGACAGAAAGGCAAATCCTGTATTCAACTGAACATAAAATTAAAGGTATTTCCACCTTCCAGGCACTGGATGGACAATGTAGCATTCCTGCTAGAAAAGCCAGACTTACTGCAAAAATTATTTGCATATCATAATCATGATGAAAATTAGGGCCAGTGTTTTGGAGCAAAAGTCCTGAATGAAGTAAAGGGAAAAAAAACCCACCCAAACATTTTTCCCCAAGGAATGTCGCAAACTATGTGACAGGCAAGAAAAGACTAAGTTCTGGTGCTGGCTAATAAACAGCACTCTGGGAGGGAAAATATTTTGTCATTATTAATCTAACTAACTGGAATATAATTATGAAAATTATTTTTTGGCTCAGTCACTTCTACTTAAGTTTGTGTGCATTTGTCTGGCTCAGTGCAGGTTGTTGTTAAGGTACAATCTGAAAACAAGTTGTCACGCATTGCCACTCCTATTCCCCGAGATGAGACTGATTTGGCAGTTCTTTGGGAAAAAAATCCTGCTTCACACTGAAAAATTATATCCAATGCTGGGCACTACAATGCTATACACCAGCACTGTCCTTTATGCATATTTTTTGTGAAGACAAAGATGACTTGTTTTCTAAACTAGTAACACTTTAAAAGATCTGTTTATTGATTGCCAGCAAGATCACTTAGGAGCAGCTTATGGTTAGCATGGTGCTGTAAAAACCTCAGTCCTCATCTGCAGGACACAAGTAAGTAACATACAGAATATGAGGGAAAATTCCTTCCTATCTGTAGCCAAAGGAATTTGGTCTTAGGAAGGATATATTATATGCTTTTGCAAATACTCTAAAGCACTTTCCCTGCTTAGAGCCGTGAAAAGCAAGGGCCTCTGCAGGAAAGCCAATTGCAACAATATGTGGATTTGATTCTCAACATACAAGAAGGATGATGACTGAGACTGTGCCTCTACTTCCCATTTCCTTCATATTTGAAGGGAATGATCTCTGAAGAGACCATTCCAAATGGACATTTGTCATCTGTTGTTTCACAGTTCTGGAATTTCTCAGTAAAAAACCCACCTAGAACAGCTACAGCAGTGTGGGAAAATGCTGCCTCATGACTGAAATACCCAAGTGGGAACAAGCCCCGTCTGATGCCTTGTACAATCATTTATTTCACTAGATCATAAGGAGAATATCAGTAGAATATTCCAGATTGAAATGACAACACTGCACACTCCTTTCTTGCTGACACAGATGACAACACAAGCTGCAAAGTGGTCAAGAATCAGGTTTGGTCAGTTATTTACTATTGAAAACAGCTTGGAAATAAGACTCTGAGCTTGACCACTGATAAGATTATAACTGTAACACGACCTAATAAAACCTCACAAGTAAACATTAACAGAGGGTTGATTAAATTGCAGCCAAATTAATCATTGTTCTCACTCCATAAAACCACACAATCTATCTTATGCGTTGAAATTTCCCTTCACAGTGAGACATATTTACTGTCACCAAGGATATTACACTGGAAAAAGTTACTGTGAAAAGCACATTTCCCAATGATTTTCAAGCTTAGAGCAAGCTGTTGATTTGAATCATTGCATCTCTGTAGCCTGGCTAACACAGAACCAGCATTCTCACAAGGCACAGTAACAAAGTTAGTTACAGGGATGGTTTTAATGAGTACATGTTCAGCACTCCATTTTATAGTCTCTATTTGCTGTTTTCCTCAAAATTAAATGGTTTTTTCCAGCCTGGTGATTAAATAAGCATGCAGCTAACTCCCCTTCTGGGTTAATATTTCACTGCTGAGTGGTAGAAGCTGGAATAGTGACTGGGTTTTATTCATTTAGCACATTATCTCAGTGGACTTGGCTTACAACAGCGTGATCATTGCTTATTTAAAAAATCTCCAGCAGTAGAGCCACAGAAAAAAGCCCGAAAAGGAATAATGTCATTCTGTTCTGATCATACATATTTACATTTATAAAACATATTTAGACTTCTTAGCAGAGAGTCATATGTGAGGTGACCATGCTACTATTCCTCAACTCCAGCATGGCGTATGAATGCAGCAATGTGGAACCAACTTGGTTGAGACCCAGAATTTCCTTTGCAACCAGTTACAGATTGTACTGGTTTTACATTAACTGATATTTGGTGAGGAGGGAAGAAGCCACCCACAGAAATTATTTCTCTGAGAGAAGCTGCTAAGAGCTTCCTCTGTACCTGGAAAAAGCTAATAGCTGGCTACCTCTGAGAACTGACAACCTATTAAACTATTTAGAAGGTAGGTCCTCTTCGAGACTCACATTTTAAAGACAAGCAAGCCCAGGAAATCTCTCTGTTGCTTCTGGCCTTGGAGAGGAAACAAGGCGCCGGTTGGATCGGCTCGGCTCTGCCACAGCCGGTGTCAGCCGGGCCGGGCCGGGCCGGGCCGGGCCCAGAGGCGGCCGCACGGGGACGCGAGGCCGCGGCTCCGGCCGAGGCTGGGCCAGGCTGCAGCTGCAACATTTTGCCGACACTGAGCCCTGCCCCAATGCCCAACTGCGCCCGATCCGGTCCGCGGCCCAGGCCCCCTCGGCCACAGCCCGTGCGGCTCCAGCAGCTGCTGGGCAGGGGGAGGGGAAGCCATTGGCCCCGCAGCTGACATTGGAGGAAGCAAAGCAGGGGCCAGAGACAGCCATGTGGCCTGGGCAGCCGGCACCGTTCTGGCCGGGCCCCCTGAGATCTTGGCAAAGCCCTAAGTGTGGCCTGAAATCCATCATTGTGATTGCTTCGGCCGCTGCTCGGCTGAAACCATCATGACCATCCGCAGGCCCTGGGTGAGGTATTAACTCTTTCACGGCACAGATAAAACTTGCAAAACACTGATCCTCTCTTGAGTGAGAGGTAAGGACAGATTGAAGACATGTAGAATACAAAGACACCAAGGTCAGGAAAGGAGTCAAATCCCAGATGGAAGGAGAATGAGGAGATGCCTTAGTATTGGGCTGGAAGTTCTTCTGGTAATGACATGGAGATGGACTATGATACATTAGAATATCCCCTTTAACTCATGAGAAAGTATGGCAGGATGAAATGTTCAAACTGTAGACATGAGCAGAGGCAACCCTAATTAAACAAAGCAGATGTTAAGAAGCTTGCACAGAGAGAGAGATGAGAGTGATGAAGACCCTTTGCCCCCAGGGAGAGAAGAAGTCCTCTGTTCCCAGAGATGTTCTCCAAGAAAAATGAAGAGAACCTTTGCTTTTGAACAGCTCATCCTTAAAGTAATACCCCATAAGTTGGCATGGGCCATGAACTCAACTGTGAGAAGGCTGTGAAAATGGGAGCTTTACAGCTTTACAGCTGCAGAGTTTCCAGGCAGCTGCTATTTGTGGAAATTAAAAAGCCACAAGAGAATTGTTTCCTGTGAAGAAGTCTCAATGGCCTGGCAAGAGAAAACTCTTCTCCCTACAAGAACTGATGAAAGACTATTGTAGAGGTGGTAACTGATTGAAAATCCCAGGTTTTGTTTCTGTGTTGACAGTTGGGAAAGAAAAGAAGTTGTGGAGAGGGAAAGAGAAGTGTTTCTGAAGGTTTTCTTCTGATTCTTGAGTTGTGTTAATAAAGTTTTCTTTATACCTTTTAAGTTTTGAGCCTGCTTTGCCCTCCTCCTAATTCACATCTCACAGCAGGAAATGAGTAACCAATTCTAGTAGGTGCACTGGAGATTTTTGCCAGCGCTAAACCCACTACACAATTTTTTAATGACAAACCACACCTAAATTAGCAGAAAGGGAACACCTCAACCTCTTTCAAAACAGTTACACCTAATGACACCTTTGAAGGACTCTGAAATTAAAGCCTGTATCATTTTCATATACAGAAAAGATCAAAAGGTCACATCCTTTTCCTTTAGGTAGAAGTAAGTCCTTTCTCATGTTGGAGAATACACATGAAGATTTACATGGACATTGTAGAAATTTTCAACCAAACTTCTGAGATAAAGAAAAGTATTTATAGCATGACTGCAGCAATTTATTTAAAATTCACCAGTTGACCCCAGTTGTCTTGGTACAAAGGCAAAGAGAATAAATACTTCCAAACTACTACCAATCTCTACTATGTACTGCAAGAAGTAAATTACATTTTGTTTAGCTACATCTCACCATGGACAAAGCTGTGCATGCAAAGTGGCTCTCATTGCTATACAGTTTTATTAGGCCTGGTAGAAGAGGTAATATTCACAGAACAGCAGAGCCACTCCAAAAGGATACAGATAACCACGAACAGAGAAAACATTCCCTTCTCTTGTCACAATTTTATGTCAAAACCTTGGTTGTAAGAAGCCAACAAGAGAACTATGTATTAAACCACATGTTTTGTAGTTAAGGACTTCTCTGTTCATCTTTTAGGACTGAATTGTTTTCCAGGACTGTGTAAAAAAAACTTTTCCAAAGATTCCTAGAACATTGAGGAGTAAGTACTCTGCTGCAAGATTTCAGGCACTTCAGGACATTTTCACTTCAAGCTTCAAGCAGTTCTATGGGAATGCTCAAGAGACAGCATACTTAATATACCAACATCTCTGTTTGCAAAAAAGTGATTATTTCAGGTAGAGGTATAGGAAGGAAGTTCTCTAAGACGCAGAGGGTTAAATACAAAGAATGACACATTTCAGGCAATTTCAGAAACTTGTCTCCTTTATTAATTGTTTAAACATAGATATCTAGATATTACTTGTTATAAATGAACTCAGCCAATTTTATCAATAAGGAATTTATTGTAAAATTGCAATATAAAAGTTCAAGACAGCCACAAGCAAAATCAGTGTTGAGCCCAGGATGAGCACTGGGTGAACCACGGATTCAGCCTCTATTGCATCGATCCCCTACAAGTTCATGAATTGGTCCTTGACGAACCGGTTCTTATACAGTTTTTGGGCTGGGCGTTGAACAGCCTCAGTCTTTTGTGTCTTTTGTGCTTGTTACACATTCATATCTCCGCTGCTGGTCCCTTGATCAGTTTTCCAAGAAGAGAAATGTGATATATGTATTGAAATAATTCACATTTTATTGTAAAAACACGGTATAAAACCTTTCATATATAAAACTTCCTGGGGATTGCGAAAACTTCTGCCAGGAACTCAGGAAGAGAACTCATTTACAAGAGAACGAAGGGTGGCACTGAGAGGAGATCACATTTCTGAACAGAAGACAGACAACTACATTAGGGTAGTTCAGTTCCCTAAGTAAGGGAACTTTGCAAAATACTTGTACAGTGACAACACTAAACGGCCTCTAGAAGGAATGCTAATAAACAAGTCTCATTAGGAAAACTTGGACTACCTATTCTCCTATCATAAAGTGAGTTAAATCTATCTGTTGTACTTTCACTAGGAAAGTACAACATAGGAACCAGGAACTACATCTTTACAAAACTAGGAACTACATCTTTACAAAACCACTAAAGCTACAGATTACTGAATAACTACATTAAGTCCCTAACAGGCTATGTTTCTGTCTTCGAGGTGTTTCAAGCAATCTCCATCAGCTTCACTGTCTTCTGTGAGGATGTGCAGGTGGAGCCAGTGTCTGCCTTACAGACTTCGGCAACAGCACTGTCACAACTGGAAGGTG